>VZSC01009417.1:86547-106902 GCA_013398225.1 Steatornis caripensis
AGGGGCGAGTCTAGTTTGTACAGTGTGCCACAAAGAAGAGACGCCAAAACTAGCACCTTAATTAAACACAGTGTAGCTGTTCACATCCTCAAGCAGATTGTAGGACCAAACGCATCCTATTAACAGACCCGTACTATCTGCTAAAAAGCTGTATTTGCTGCTAACTTGAACAACACTTGCATTCAGGAGACAAAATATTTTTATCCCTAACTGCTCCTAAACCCCTGTAAATGGCAAATAAGTAAGACCAGCGATGAGAACATTTTTTACAAGGACTGAAATAAGTGGCATGTTTTCCCCCACTGAATTATTTTCTCTACAGGCTTTCTATTTTTCTTCCACACACATTTTAGATCTTTTCCAATGGAAACCTGGGCTCTCCAAAAAGAACAACTTTCTATAATATGTTTGGGTTTTTTTAACGCATGAACATCAATTTGGTTTTATTGCTTAAGAACACAAATATTTAGAAAAATGATTTTTTGAAAACATTTTCAAATGAAAATAATATAGCTCTTCTAAGGTGAAAAGAGAAGCAGAGAATATTCTGCCTACTTCTGGACAGATGTTCTTGTAATAATTGCATTTGACATGGAGGTATTTCTGCATTCATAAAACAAATGCCAGTTGACCGGATTGTTTGGTAGACTTCTTAGTTCAGAAAAATATTCAGAATATGTATATAGTATATATATAATTATTGATTAAAATTTTAATTATGACTCCATCAATGTTTTTCCTTCTGAAGTAAAGAAAAAAGTTATCTTGACTTTGGTAACAGGAGAATCATACCACTTCCTTAAAGTTAATGAAACTTTCTCTCTCTCTTTTTTTTTTAATGTCATCTCTTTACATCATTCTGGAAGGAGGAGATGACTGAGAACAAGCATATATGTCTAAAGTCCTTTATCTAATATTACTTTTATATTTTGGCAATTCATACCATTCATAATGGAATGTAGAAAAAAAAACCTTCTGAATTTTCTGGATTTTTTCCTTAATGACATCTACATGTGTAAATACAAATATAAATAAAAATGCAGTCTAGATGTGCAAAGCTTTGACAGCATTTTCAAGTATACTTTGACAGGAGACTACATTTTAATATTAATAGCAAATCACAAGATTTATGATATCCAAAGAAATACAATGTTCTGTTTCTTTACATTTTTGTTTTATGTGTTGGGAAGCATGGCTAGGAAGATGAGTACGTATTGTGTATTTGATACATTATGCTGCAATTTCCAGAATTATGCATCTCTCTTAACTATTCAAGGTAATGGGTCCTGTTGTGCAGTATTGATGAAGATGGTCACTGGCCACCTGACAGGCAACACCAACACCAGGGTTGGTTTTTGACATTTGGCACATAAAATAAGGGACGTATCTCCAAACATCTGGAGAACTATCAGTGCTCTATCATGTATGCTGTATCATGACGCTGTAGAATGGCATCAATTTTTTTTTCCTGCTAACAAAATAAACATAGTAGAGCTGGGCCTCATTGAATTTTATTTTCTAGAAAGTGTAAATCCAAGACTGTGGAAGCTATCTGAGGATGTGTGTTACATTTGTTATTTTTTTACAAACACTTAAAAAGGGCAAAACGGTAGTCCACAGTAAATTTTTTTAAATTATTTTTATTTTAATTTTTTCCAGAATAGATTTAGAGATTTAGGCATCATAGACAAAAGCAAAAGGAGAAAGTGCTCTTAGTTTCTTTTTCTACATGCCATTAATAGACTCGTCACCCAGGATTCAGTAGGACAAAACTATAGTTGTGATGCAAAGCTGGGGAAGGAGCCACAGAACCCGGAGAAGTGCTCCAACCAGTGGGATAGAACAACTCAATGAAACTGAGTTAATTGAGCTGGAGCCAACAACTGTCAGGATAGTCTCTAAACCATCGGGCTACTCAGAATTTCTCTTTTCTTGTTCCAGACAAGCTTTTTAAACTAACTAACTGACGCAGCACCAGGAACAGAAAAGAAAAGAGGAATTTCTATTTAGATGTTCAACATTTCTAAGTTACCTCTGTAGCTAATGAAGAGAAATAGGTGTCTCTTGTGCTCCAGTGTAAAATATGTGCCCAGGCTTGGTGGGATAAGTAATTTCTTGGACGCCTCCTGTAAAGTATCTTCATGTTTTTACCCCCAATTGAGAAATGGAAGAATGCAATCTCGAGTTTGCCTGATGCTAATCCAAATCCCCCTTTTCCTTTCAAAACAAGAAAGGAGCTTTGTCATTTCAAAGAAAAATAGACTAACTTTCCCATTACTGATCAGTTCCTTGTTGTATCACAGTTATTACCTTATTTTAAACAGATTATTTAAATTACATATATCTTCACTTTTTCATTTAGATCCTTTTATTGTGTTATTTATTTCCATGGCAGAAAGGAGGTTTTTGAAAGTATCAGTTATTTCTTATTAGAGAGAACGATATGCTACATAACACAGTGACGCGTCAGCCAGCTTCACTACTTTCAAACATTGGTCTCTTTAGAGCACAGGTTCCTTGTCTCAAAGATATTTGGCCTAATTTTCTTTAAAGTACTTTCTCTTCTATCCATTATGCATGTCCCACCATAACCTAAGCTTTCACAATTGGAATAAATATCTTGACTCATACCTCCAATGCAACCATTACTATGGTAAAATAAAGGAAAATAATAATGCCCAGGCCTGAAATTTTATCTCATCCTTTCACATGGGGTCTGGATGAATGTGCCTGGATTACTTCAAAGGATCTCAGTTCTTTCCATTGCACAGACATCAGCAGGAATATTGCTTATTTCTTTATGAATGAACATGGGGGTCTTAAAAATCAAGTCTTCACGTGATCTTCAGATACAAATAACTGCATATCCTCATTCAGCAACAAGAAGAAAATGAAAAATGCAAAAGATAGACAACCCACACCTGTAGTGGACATTTCATAGAATCATAGAATGGTAGGGGTTGGAAGGGACCTCTAGAGATCATCTAGTCCAACCCCCCTGCTAAAGCAGGTTAGCCTAGAGCAGGTTGCACAGGAATGCATCCAGGCGGGTTTTGAATATCTCCAGAGAAGGAGACTCCACAACCTCTCTGGGCAGCCTGTTCCAGTGCTCTGTCACCCTCACAGTTTTGCTAATGTTAAGAAATGCTAATGGCTTAAAGATAGTCAGAGGTTTTCTTTTTATTGAACCTAATAAAGATACATAATTTCTCTCGCTGTCTTCTCTCAAAAGCATTCATTATTTGCCCTAGAATGAATGCTACTAGTGAGATGATTTTTAAATATTGTTTCCTTCCTTTTTATCTTAATTTAGCTGGAGGTGCAACGATCTAAGTGAACTGGAGCATCGAATTCCTAAAATTCCGACACAACTTATTTCTCTCTGGTGAAGCAGAGTACACACACGAACACACATGTACACATACGCACATTGACACGCTATTTTAAGTCTCAAATATTGTGTTGAAGAATTTCTCCCTCACTTATAAGCTTGGGAAGAATTTAGTGCTAAATAAATGCTGCCTCAAACCAGGCAAGATAAAACATAAATCATTGCATTAAAAACCTCTAACAAGTCTATCTGCTTTTTGAAATGACTGGGAGATGAAAGAGAGGAGTCTCATTTAAGAAGGCCCAGCGGAACAGTTCTGCATTTATATAGCTGTTATCAAAAGCAATTCATTTGGAGATCAAATAGACTGACAGATAGGACAAGCAGGGGATCACTACTGCCTTCAGGCAGCCAAAAGCAAGGATGGTTTCCCAGTACCATCACTAATATTGGGTCTAGTCAATGCTCATGTCTATTATGGCTCACAGTAACAGCCAGCTGAATGTTAATATACACTTCTTAGACTCCAGTTCGATGCCGATTTGTAGCTGAGGGAGCAAATAGCGTGCATGCCTTTCTCTGACTTTTCTTCCTTTTCATTTTCTTGCAGCAGTACCTCCTTTTCTAATCAATGTGTGTCTGATTGGTATTTACTTTTTAAAAAGGCAAAGCCACTGAAGACAAGAGCAAGAGCAGAGAACAGATTTTTGAGTGTCCTGTTAGCAATGTGCTGTTGTGTGTGCATAGGCAGCACCTCTCTTCCTTGCATGTTGGAGACATGTTGTCGCTTATTTACAGAAAAAGCTCAATGCCGTTTGCTCCTTTCAAAACAAAAAGAAAAGCAATGAATCAGCCCAAGGCTTGCAGCAATTTCTTCAGTGCAATGATTCAGCACACCCATAAGGAAAACTTATTTTTTCCTCTCCAAAAACACTATCCACTACCACTGGGCTAAGCATAAAGACTTATTCTGATGTTAGCCTTCTAAAATATGTTTACAGTGCCAAATAAGAATGAGTGAAAGAGCGATCTCTGTTTTTGAGATTAGGTAGCCCAGAAATGTCTTGTGTTTGCACAGTTTAGGACAAACTTCCTTGAAATAGAACTATCTAATACACACTGCATCAGAGTTACAACTTCTCAGGATCCCACGGGATGCCTCCACAGCCCTAATACATGAATATTACTTTCTTTTTCTTTTTTCTTTTTTTTTTCCAATGTAAGGTCTGTCTTATGGCCACAGTGATACTTTCACTGCATCACACTGAAAATGTATGTTGCATACATTGGGGTGTAGTGTGAAAGGAATTTAGTATGCTGCAGGATATAAAGTTTGCTAAGGACACTGTTAGCAAATTCCTCCGAAACGAATGTGGTCATAATTATATTCCAAGCATCTTATAAGATATCTGAACAAGGGATTAGGGAAACACATGGACTGGACTTTTTATTGCTCACAGAAATCAGTGCTCTGTGAGATGCAATTGCCTTGAAAAAATGAGATTTCAACTTTCTGACTGAGTAAAACAACAAGTCAGAATCAGTAGAGATGCAAGAATTTGGAAGATGAGACTGAATAGAGCGTGTGACGGTGATGCTTGCAATCAACTTCTTTTCTGTATCTTATTATTTATTTTGGTTTATTTATTTTATTTTATTTTACACATTCAGATGCAACCATCAGTGTACAGAGGGCACTGGAGATTGTTCAAGTAGTAATTCAGTAGGTGCTGTAGGTTGAATGCAAGAAACAGATAAGCTAGGTAAGTTTTCCAGGAGAGAAGGGCACTGGGAATTGTAGAAGGATAAGGAGACCAAGGAATCATAAGTAAGAGAAAAAGGTAGGGTGGAAAATATGTGAAATTGAGTGGAACAGGTAAAAGTAGAAGATAATACAACAATTCAGAGCTTAGGATTTGATACTAAACAATACATACACATTCCTTACAGGCATTGAACCACCATTAAAAATTTGGTTCATAAGTCCTATAAATGTCCTACTTCTAGTGCATTGCCCCCTTTTCTTCAATGCAGAACTACAAATTTAGTAGACCAACTCAGTCTGGAAACGGATGCACAGAGGGCAAAGAGGGAACAAGGTAGACAGGGAATGACCATTCACTCTCTCCTCCAGTAAAAGGACTAGGAAGTATAAAATAAAAAGTTCAAGAGACAGGTTTAAAACAATCAAAGGGATTATTTCTTCAAAAAATTAATTAGTAAACTGATTTAGTTGTTACTGTATTATGACAAGATGACGCTTAAAACATAGACAGGTAAAAAAACCAGTAGGATAAATAAATGACAAGAAATCACCAAGGAATGTTAAATAGAAATGGGCTTCCTCTGAGCTGCAAGTCATAGAAGAGTAGGGGAATCCACCAGGGAAATATCAATCTTTGCTGTCCTGCTGCTTCTGTTATTCTCTTGGCACTCTGGTCACTATTAGTCACTAAGCTAAATGGATCTTTGATGTGGACAGCCAAGTTATTCTTATGTCCCCATCACAAGACATCTCTTTTCGGTTCTCTGCTGGGTCTTACTCTTTGTTCCACAACCCGGCTTCCCTGCACATAGTTTTCCTGCAGAGTTCTTGATCTGCTGACCTGAGAACCTGTTCATGTGTTATAAAAAACCCACTGTCAACAAAATAAAGCCATAGTCCTTCCAGTGCAGCCAGCTCCATCGTAAGGAAATGCAGCGCAACACTTGGGCACCAAAAAGGATGGGATGAAATACTAATTACGGTAAGACTTTACAGAAAAGGCTATCTGCCCCCGTGAGAGTCCAAGCCTCCAAGCTAGTCTCTCATGGAACAAAAGTAAGTTGTCAGATTTGAATAATTTCCCTGCATGTAGATAAATCCTCACATTTCTACATCTTCCACCCCCCTCCTTCTCCCCACTCTCTTCAGTTTTGCAAACAAGAAAAGAAACACTAGGAGCTATTTCACTGGATAACCATGCAAATGAAACAGGAGATTTAAATGTCTTAGCAAGGAGATCAGAGACACAGTAGGAAACAGCTGTAAGGGGCATTGGAATGATTATAAGGGAATAGGATGGGTGCATTATTTGGCTTGGTGACTTCATTAGTGATATTAGGCATCAGACGCTCAGCTGGTGTAAATCAGAAGAGCTCCTCTGTGCCTGCTTACCCCCTCTGAGGATTCATTTATTTGTCCTGAATATAGATTTCTGCATTATTCTATTTTATTTTTCTCCATTGCAATGGTCTCCAGGCAGCATTTTGAGAATAGGAATTTAAGACGTGAGAATATATTTTGTTAGATAGAACAAAACTCAGGGTATATCTGTTGCTTTGAATATTTTGAGGTCTTGTTAGAGACAAAATCTTGAGTTTTGATTTATCTTGCCCAACATTAAATGAAATGTAGAGATACAAGATCCTTACACAGCTCAAAATAAAAAATTCTCAATCTCTTGTAATTCAAAATAATTGTTGAAAATATATCAACTGTGGCTGTTTGTCCATACAAAAATATAAAATATCTGTATAGAATTCAATAGGAATTGTCACTTATGAATTTAATGGTGTCTCTTAAATATTTCCCTAAATAAAATCAAAATTAATTTTCATCTTTTTAGCTATTTTTGTGACAGATATGGAAGTATTCCTGTGCTCCAGAAGGTCAAGACTTGTCTGTACTCTTACTGTTTTAAAAGTGGAGGAATCTTTAGCTAAAAGTACAAACATGGTTCCTCCTGAAAGAAATTCTGCTTTGATGCATTCTTTGTACAATTCACAATGTGTCCATTGCTTTTGAATCTATACCATTCAGTCTTTTTTGCTTTTTTTCTTCTTTTGTTTTTTCATTTGAGGAAGGTGGGGAGAAATTAGCAATCATTTGACACATCCTGCCTGACAATGTATGTCCAAAAATTCAGCCATTTCTTTTGATGGAGGTGTATGTACAGATGGAATGGGCAAGGAAGAAAGACAAACCACTTCTTTTCTTGTGCCCAGTGGACACGCAAACTTCAGAATAAGTAATGAAAGCAATTGCACCTGCATTCAGGAGACAAGATGGCATTGGGAAGACTCAGTAACAACAAACTTCTAACTCCTTTTGTAAAAGATGTTCCCACCTTTCCCAGTTAAGCCAAGAGTGGGTGTCCCAGACAAGGCATAGAACATGTCTTCCCCTGCCCACTCATTTCAGGGGAAAGCTATGCAACAGAGGGGAAGATTTTTTGTGCGTGAAGTGCTGGAAAACAGATAACTTTGGTCAATGTCCTCAAAAAATATTAGTATCCAGAAGATCATTGAAAGCTTGGGTCTTTTGATTTTCCAAATAAAATTTTAATATGAATAAGTTTGAGGAAAACAGACAGTCTCTGTGAAACTTAAGATTTAGCTGAATATTGAATTTTCCATGAAAAAAAGAAATTAGTTAAAAATTTTTTCATCCTCATTTAGGGATCTAGAATGGAAAATCTGTATCTTCCATAATAATTCTGCTTATCAGGACAAAGTCAGAAAGGAAAGATTACAGAATCATAGAATCATTTAGACTGGAAAAGACTTTAAAAATCATCAAGTCCAACTGTAAACCTAGCACTGCCAAGTCCACCACTAAGCCCTGTCCCTGAGCACCACATCTACACATCTTTTAAATACCTTCAGGGATGATGACTCAATCACTTGCCTGGGCAGCCTGTTCCAGTGCTTCACAACCCTTTTGGTGAAAAAATTTTTCTTAATATCCAATCTGAATCTCCCCTGGAACAACTTGAATTCATTTCCTCTTGTCCTATCAGGTGTTACTTGGGAGAAGAGATCAACCCCCACCTCACTACAACCTCCTTTCAGGCAGTTGTAAAGAACAATAAGGTTTCCCCTCAGCATCCTTTTCTCCGGGCTAAACACTTTCAGTTCCCTCAGCCACTGCTCATAAGACTTGTGCTCCAGACCCTTCTCCAGCTATATAGATAGATAGATAACACTGCAAACTTTTGTCCTATAGGGAGATTTAAATAATGTGGGTGATAAGAAGAAAGACTGAAATTCTGGTTAATGCTCTAAGACCCATAACTGCTGGTTTTTTCTGCTCTTCTGTGTGCCTGTAAGTGAACTAATGCACTTTGTCTCTACTTGTGTTGCTTGCACCAGCCCATGGGACTGACCCCATTTTCATCTGTGATATAATGTGGACATTCTTGTTTGGAAAGCACATCAGAAAAGCAGAGTTACATTGTCAGATCTGAGAGACTGCACAGAGGAGTATTAAAGTTGTTCTTGACCAGTAGAGCTTTGTACAGGCACCAGAAGTTTTGGCTGTGTCAGTGAACAGGGCTTGCTCCTCATGAACTTTCCAAGCCATCGATTCATGGCAATGCAATTTCAAGAAGCATCAGTGGGGAGGTCAATATAATTATACACTAAAGGGCATACACCCCTGATCGGAAGGTATAAACAGAGGGTATATACAGCACGTAGACCTCAAGATGACGATACTGTTAGAAAGTGCTTCATGGCTAAGATCTGGAGACTCTTGTTAGTCCTAACTGAATCTTCATGCACCATTGCAAAGTGCAGGAGTCTTCTGTTTGATGCCAGAAAGACAAAATTTTATCTCTGTGAATACCTTGGTCAGTCAACTTACTAGCAGGCACCAGCAAACCCTTTTAATGAACCATGACCCCTTCTGTTCAAGGAAAATGTCCACATTTTAATCCCTCAGTGCTTTTGTTTCACAAAACACTGTTCATGAGATAACTGCAGGCTGGAGTCATGAATCCACTTTACCTTGTTTACATGAATTTTCCACAGAGTCCTTCAAGAAGTATCATACTCAGCACTTCCCAAAGGAAATTATGCGTATGAAATTCATGAGAAATCCTGCTTTCTCTAGAGTATTAGTAGACATCTCTCTATTATTCAATCCAGGAATGTTATAAACCAATAAATAAACCTTGAGATAGAGGGTATTTGCCTCATTGAACCAAACATCCTGAGAGATGTGGGAAGTATAAGCGCAGTGCTTTTAAAGGATAGTCTTGGTTTGCTTTTATCTCTGAAATATCCATGGTGATTAAGATCAGAGAAGCACTAGCTTAGCCTCTGCAGCACTCTTAATACATGAATATGTTTCTAATCTGTAATCATTCTTGTAATACGCCTATTTTATTAAGCAATATTAATGAGCCTTATATATGTGATATCTTGGTAGAGCAGAGGAGGAATTTGATGGCTTAATGCAAGTGAGTATTTCCAATTTTTGTCCAATTGTATAGAATAGGGCCAGAGCTAATCTGAAAAGCAAGTTTATGACCGAGCTCAGGTTTTCCAGTCTGTCCATTATAATGCTCAACACAGAATATGTAGTTCTTCTAAATTTTACAAAAGTGGAAGGTTATTTCAAGCTACATTTTTGGAGTTACTAAACTGTGTTTGGCATCATAGTTTGTAGTTCGCAACTGTTTGTAGTCTAGACATCTGGGAAGGAGCTAACTTAATGGAGGACATAGAAAGAGGACTTGTAGCCAACACTTTTTGGTTTTTTCCAGTATAAATATAAGCAGTAAAATAACCATGTTTACCTTTTAAATATCACCTGAACCTCCATGTCCAGAGAATGAATCTCATGGACTTGGGCTTTGGAATCAACCCAAATCAGACACAGATGGCTGCTGCTACACCTATTACTTATCATTTCTTCAGAGAGAGCATCTAGTACTTTAGTGCAAACATCTCTCACGCTGAGTGGAACCTTTTGAGTAGCAAGTCCTGAGATTCGTAAGAAAAACATGCCTTAGCTTCCTAATAATGCAGTCAGACCTTTCAAATACTGCTTACCAAAGCTTTTAAAATCACATAACCAGGCAGGAAAGACCTATTTGTAGGAAATTTTTCTTAACATTAGAGGGTTGAAACAGCTCTGCATGGATAAAGAGGATTTGGAAAGTGGTGTCTGAGGCGCTCCTTGCTGCCCTGCTTCATTTCCTGGGCTCTCTTGTCTTCTCCTTGCTGCCATGGAATATAGAGTTGCTACCCTTAGCATGCTTCTCCTAGGATAAGGAATGAGATCCCACACAGTCTCTCTTCCATCTCTCCTCTTCCTACCTCCCCCAACATCCATCTTGCAAGAAATATCTTCCCTTTGTCCAGCAACCTTCCTGCTCTGTTGGCCTTTCCAGGGCTTTGGAAAAATGAAGAGGGATGGGAAAAGGAGGTGGGATGGGGCATCTTCTGAAAGATAAAAGGAGATTCTTGGGCCAGTCCAGGAGCCAGAGGAAATCCTCAGGGACAATGTTGTTCTCTTCTGGCTGCTGTTGAGGGTGATGGTAGGTGCAGAGAGAGACGGCAGAGACCTTTGGGCAGTTTGCCACCCCCTTCAGGCTCCTGATGCTTAAAGACTCTCAGAGCAGAAGTCGCAGGCCATCCCTGACTTCATTTCTGCTTGAACCTTTGGGGTATGTTGTATGCAGGGGTGGAAAAATCATTCAAACAAAAACATTCATTCTTCTAGTCAAAAATGTGGCAAAGATCTCCCACAATCACCCCCTCCTCTACTAAACTATTTGCTAATACTCTCACTCTTAACATCTCATTAGTTCCACTCTGAATTTGCCTAGATTATAATGTTTTGTTTATGCAACATAAAAGCTTTTTATTTTCAAAATTGTGTTTCAGCTACAGATGTTTTTAGACTGTGACCATGTCACGAGATCAGCACTGTCAGAGGTGGTTTATTTCACTGTAAGACTGAGATAAGAGTAAGAGATGCAAGGTGAGGCACCGTCTGCAGGTACCTGTTGCTGGCTACAGATAAAGCCTAAATGATGAATTTACACTGGATACTTAATTTTCAGCTGGTTTAATAGTGGAAATTCCTGCTTTCTTATGCAAAGTGTTTTCCGCATCTACGTTTCCTTTGTGAACCCTCTACAAAATTATAAACAACTCATTGAAGTGCAGACATCAAAAACAGAAGCAGTATCAGTCCTGGAATAAAAGCACCCTCTTCTTATTTAAAAGCTTTTGTGTCTATGCAGGAAAATAACATTAGCTCCTTTGTAAGACCTTTATCATGAAAAAAGTAATCTTTAGTTATTATCTATCATGACAATAAGCTGTTTTGAGTCACCAGCTGTCAGAAGAGAAACTCTGCTTGGTAAATACAGTCTCATAATTTTTCTAGTGTTATAATAAAATGTACTTCTTTTGTCTGAACATGGTTGATCCACTGATCACACAACATGAGGGATCTGTCCTTTTATTTTATTTATCATCCCCTGAATCTCCATCTCATTAGGCAATTGGCTGAACACCAACTTTTAGATTATCTTTGTGTTTATAGATAAAACATAGCTAAAATAGCATCAGGACAAAACCTGATCCCTTTGTGACCAGACTAGAAACAGACCTGCTCAGCAGCAACTTCTATAAACAGATTTTAAGGCTGTCAGCCTATTTTTAATCCACTTAAGGTACACCACGTTAATGTTGCTTATTTTTTTCTAGTTTTATAATCAAAATGTCACTATGTACCAAGTTAAATGCCTCACAGATGTGTATTGCTTGAATACTGATATCTTTATCGACTGAACTTGTAATCTTATCAGAAAAAGAGCTGTCAATTTAGTTTGACAAGACAGATTTTCCATAAGCTTCTGTTGACTGGAATTCACTAGATGTACCTTCTTTATTTCCGAGTATGGGGGACTCTAGGGTATGAGGGAAGAGGGTTTACCACAGCATATACATCTACAGCTTCAAATTCAAGTACCAATTGTCGACTTGTCTCCCAGAGACTACGGCAGTCTGAAATGGCCCTGAAGTTATTTTATGCTTTGCTCTCTCCAAATCAAGACTGTCCTGTCTAGAAATCCAAGGAGGCCTTTCTCAGTCTCTATATAAATAATTCTTTCATACAGCCAACATTATTAGTCATAGTGTGCAATCAGTTCTGTATTAGAATAGTAAAGAAGCCCACTGGCAGTGTGAAATGACTGATCTCCGGTGTGGATGTATCTAGAGCACCGAGTCCCAACAGCCGTCTACCTTGAGGCGTGGGAGAATTTAAGTTGGTGAGGCAGAGGAGGGATTGGTGATATTAGGGAAGCTGACAATTTCTGTGACATGACAGCTGTTCTGCATGGACTGTACTTTTCTTTTCTTTTTTTTCTTTAACCTTCAGCACCTTGCAAGTGGAACCAGTCCAGGTGCACTTATTATTTCTATTTCTGTTTCTGTTTCTTTCTCTCTTTCTGTTTCTGTTTCTTCCTCTGTCTCTATTTCTATTTCTATTTTTATTTCTATTTCAATTTATTTCTATTTCAATTTCAATTTCTATTAGTATCACTATTACCACCATTAGTCTTTTGTTTCAAGAGTGGTTACAGTGGCAATTAGGGTGCCGGGGTTGAACTGCACTTGGAAAATAATTAGAAACAGCCTCAGTGCTAAGGACCCTGAAGCCTGAGTGAGAAAAGTGGACTGAGGTAAAGAGAAAAGCAGATAGCCAAGGGAAATGGGTGTTTTTTCTGATTTCTTTTCCACTTGTTCTAGTGCAAACTTTAGTGGGTTGCTTAACTCTTCTCTGCTTCATGTCATCTATCCCTGATTCATGGACAACAGAATAGCTTCTCCTCCAAAAGAGGTTAGGAAACACAGTAATTAGGGTTGTCAGGCATCTACTATTTCTCTTTGACGGGAAAGTCTGAATTTAAAAAAGAATACTAGAGATGTCAATTTTATTTTAAATTACAAAACCACCTTCTTCAGAATTATTAAATTTTTCTCCAGAGATTTCAGGGACAGCATAGACCCTCAGCCTCCTTGAAATGAAGTACTATAGGTAGTTCTCGTAGGACTTGCAAGATGAGAACCTTGACTGACCTTGCGGTTAACTCCCAGGACCATGAGATGACCAAAACCCTGAATCCCTGTAATCTCTTAGGGGCTGCCTCAAGTGGTGGAACCAGGCAATCCCAGGACCCCCACTTCCAAGGTAAGCCGGTACTGGATGTATTACCGCTAAGAGGGAAAATTACGGACCAGGGAACTATTTTCAGAGGGAAAAAGTTACCACAATACATCTACTTCTCCAATATTTATGCACTCCACTGTACTTTTCCCATCAGATAACAAGTCATGATGAGTTGGAAACTCATTAGTGAAAGACCCACTGGAAGTAGGACGTGTACAGCCAGATTAAGCTGAAATGACTGCTTGACAAGGCTAGAGGTCAGCCATCTCATCTAAGCTATTCAGGTAACACCTGAAGAGAGACAGGCACTTCCACAGGGTGATTTGGCCCGTCCTGCAACAGCTGTGTATGAAAAGTGAAGTGAATTAGCCTCCTGAGTGCATACCTGTCTATATTAACCACACACAAGGGAGAACTAGATTAGACTAGACACTTAACTTTTAATATTTAGGGGTAATTACTGTAGATGAAAGGCAGGTTTCTCCACTGAGTGCCTCAGAGAGCTTCCAGCATCACACATGCAATCAGAGGGTTGGTTATCAGTGACTACCATTAAAATACTATCCAGTGCCACCTCTTGGGTGTAAAGAGTTTATCTAATATATGTATTGTCTCCATCCTAATTTCAAACTCTACACAGTCTGGATAAACATATAAATGTCTCCACACTGTTACCAAAAAAACCCAAAATATTTTATGCTCTATCTGTGAATATCAAGAAAGTCAAATCAGCCATGATTTTGACCAGCAACAAAAAGCCTTGAATTAAGAGCTTCCTTTTCTGACATTTTAACCTCTCACAGTGGACCAAAACTGTCATGCTTAGAGAAATAGAGGTATTAGGACCCATAGCAAAGAACTTCTGATGCCATTCACTTGAGAATAGTGTTTTAGACTTCAGTACATCATATAATTTACCATGAAATTTTAGATTAAACAAGTGGATACTGAATCATCTTTGGACTAGTAAGCTACTAAGCCCGGTGGTGGACATGAAGATAAAAAGTCCCAATGGGCAAGTCTTAAAAGGGAGTTGAAATTTATGTTTCAGGTAATCATCACTGCTGTGTCTGAAAACAAGAAGAAAGCATGAGGCATAACAGAATGAAGTGTAGAATCCTTCTCCCTGCAATGCACATCTTTTCTCTGGGATTAAAATAGAGTTTGCATTTTAAATTTTCATTTACTAAACAGAAAAATATTTTACTAGGAGGGAATGGTATTAAGAAGAAATGATTCCCTGTGTGCCCTCAGGCCTGGTGAAGACAGGATTTGATTTGCTCTGTTAGGCTGGAATCTGGATTGATACACAGAGATGAGAAGGTGTTTAATAAAATTTACATTTCATTTTCTCACTTGACACCAGTCTCCTGTCACTCACTGAATGAAGGGAATACGACAAATAACTTTTGTCAGCACCTAGACATGGAGAGACGGTCGAGGAGGGGGGAGGAGACCAAGGGTGGGATATTTTTAACATCATTCCCTTTGACAGCTGTGAGACTTGGCGTGTCTTGGGCACCGGCTTCATCTTTAATGTACTTTGTAAGGGAGATGTGTATCAAGAGGAAAAGCACAAATTAATCCAGCCACACCTAACTCATCCCTGGGGATGGACAAATGACCTACTGGGAAATCAGTGAGATGACCTACACCCAAAGCAGCAGAGCATTTCAGTGCATGTTCCATACTCAGCTTGCCTGTAGCTCCTGTCTCTGACAAATGCAGAGTGATCTGGCTTGAGTCCATTTTTCATCATGCTGCTGCAGAGATCCTTTTTCGTGCTTTTGTCTTGGCCACATCACCTATTTCTGTTCTTCTTTCCCTACTAATCCGAAATTAAAGTGGCTGGCTTAGTATTAAACCATTTAATCCCTGTTTTATTTCCACCTGAATTTAGGATTTTAATCAAGGACTCAAGATCAGGGTGCAAGTCAGCCTAGTCTCACTTTTCACTTAGTGCCTCAGAGAAATTATTTTTTCCCAGAGAAAACTGAATCCCCTTCCAGAAATACAGGAGTTACCTCCCACTCCTGGGCACAGAGCAGTCCCAGAGTGACTATGCTCTTAACTGGTGCACCTACGTGCATAAGGTTTAAGTGCACAAATCCAGAGGGAATGAGGGGTTTTTTGCAGGAGGACTGGGTAAATTTTCTCTTCTTCTATTCCTGTTTGGCACTACTCCTTACCTTTCAGCTGAATTTTAAGTCAGATCCCCACATCCCACAAGACTCCCTCCCACAGAGCTTGAGAAAGAGCAAAGTGTGATGAAGAATGTGCAAGACATCAAGAAAAGTAAGGTGAATGTTACTCTCTATTTATCAGGCAACAAAACCTGGAAAATATCAGACAACACTTAAAATAAAAGCAGAAATAACTTCTTTTTTTCACATGGGATATGGGTAATTCAGTGTAACATGACATTCAAGCTACACTTTTAGAAAATGTTTAGGGACAACAGATCCATCCAATGGTCTCTGTGAGCAACCATCACTCCCAGAAGTCTCTTCTTGCTTAAGGTTGAATCGAGGGAAGGCTCATTATATTTTCACTTTTTTCCGATATTCTTCCCCAAGTATCCAACAATGGCAGCCCTCAGTATGAGTGTCTGGTCTGATCCAATGTGGAAACTATTCAGAGGTTTACCTACTTTGTGTGCAATCTTCTACCATGGCCTTCATTCATAACTGCAAATTCAGCCAGGCTCACCAGCAACAGGGACTATTTTTCATTTAGCTGGTAATGTGAGGTAAAATCTTCGAATTCAAACATCTGAGGGAGAGTTGACAGCATGCTGGGAGGATTTTAGGAGAAAATGATTCACTGAGCTGAAGACCAAGAGAGAAGAACAGAAGCTTGTATAGAGTCAGATTTTTCTTTCACAGCGCCTTCCAGTTTTGTTGGATATTCTTTGCCAAATGTTCACCTCGAGCATAAAGCTAAGGACAAACTGAGCAATTTATACTACTGTATTTTTTACCAAATTTGAGAGTGTTGTGTTTGGGTTTTTTTAAAATTTCCTTCTTTTATACTCCTTTTCGTCCTCTTTGCTGGTCAAAATGCAAAATAAATGAGGAGGAAATAAAAAAAAATTAAAAAATAAAAATTAAAAGTAGAAGTAAATACCTCCCCAGACACAATTCCTTCAAAGGAAATTTCAGTTTCTGATTTCAAACCAAAATATTCTCTATGTCTTTATATTTTCTTTTTCAGACAACTCACTAATGTTACTCTAGTTTCCTTTTCTTCTCTGAAAATTAAAGTTTTTGAAATGCTTTGGTGAGACAGTAGCTGATTGGTCATACCTTCGTGACGTCTCCAGACCTGCACGAACACACATATAGGTTTGAGTCAGTGAAAAGCAGTTATGATGCTTCCTATGTTGGCCTCATGCTCCTAGGAACTTCCTTGCCCACCACTGGAAACTCACACCCAGGTTGTCTTCTGTCATGTCAAATAATACGTAAAATCTTGTATCTCATGTAGCACCTACGTGCTGTCCTCAGCCCTCAAAAGCACACTCCTTTTACACATCAGAGAAATCCCAGTGTAAACACCCTTTGCTAGTATGTTCTGAAACCTTGGAATGATCCTATGGCGTAGCTGGCTTTTGCTCTTGCAATTGTCTTTTTAATCATAGATTCATAGAATTGTTTTTTATTGGAAAAAAATTTTAGAATCAGCAAGTCCAACCGTTAACCTAGCAATGCTAAGTCTGCCACTAAACCATGTCCCTGATCACATCTACACGTCCTTTAAATACCTTCAGGGATCGTGACTCCACCACTTCCCCGGGCAGCCTGTCCCTAATATCCAAACTAAACCTTCCCCAGCACAACTTCAGGTAGCTTACTCTTGTCCTATTTCTTGTTACTTGGGAAAAGAGACCCACTCTCAGACCACTGCAACCTCCTTTCAGGTAGTTGTAGAGAGTGACAAGGTATCCCCTCAGCCTCCTTTTCTCCAGGCCAAACAAATTCACTTCCCTCAGTCGTTCTTCATAAGGCTTGTGCTACAAACCCTTCACTAACTTCATTGCCTTTCTTTGCACGTGCTCCAGCACCTAAAAGTGTTTCTCGTTGTGAGGGGCCCAAAACTGAACACAGTATTCAAGGTGCAGACTCACCAGTGCTGAGCACAGGAGAAAAAATCACTGCTCTAGTCCTCCTGGCCACACTATTTCTGATACAAACCAGGATGCTGTTGACCTTCTTGGCAACCTGGGCACATTACTGTCTCATATTCAATCAGCTGTTGACCTATACTCTCAGGTCCTTTTCTGATGCATGGGTTTCCAGCCACTCTTCCCCAAGCCTGTAGCGTTGCACGGGGTTGTTGTGACCCAAGTGCAGGACTCGACATTAAGCCTAGTTAAATCTCATACAGTTGGCCTTAGCCCAGCAATCCAGCCTGTCCGGATCCCTCTGTAGAACCTTCCTACCCTCAAGCAGAACAACACTGCCACCCAAGTTGATGTCATCTGCAAACTTACTGGGGATGTACTTGATCCCCTTGCCCACATAATTGACAAAGATATTAAAGAGAACTGGACCCCACACTGAGCCCTGGGGAACACCACTTGTGACCGGCTGCCAACTGGATTTAGCTCCACTCACCACAACTCTTTGGGGCCTGCCATGCAGCCAGGCTTTTTACCCAGCAAAGCGCACGCCTGCCCAAGCCATGAGCAGCCAGCTTCTCCAGGAGAACGCTGTTCGTAATGGTGTCAAAGGCTTTACTAATGTCTAAGTGGACAACACCCACAGCCTTTCCATCATCCACTAAGTGGGTCACCTTGTAATAAAAAGAGATCAGGTTAGTCAAGCAGGACCTGCCTCACATGAAACCATACTGACTGGGCCCGATCACCTGGGTGTTCTGCATGTGCTTTTCGGTGCCACTCGATGAGATCTGCTCCATCATCTTCCTGGTCCTGAGGTCAGCCTGACAGGCCTGTAGTTCTCTGCATCCTTGTAGATGGATGTCACATTTGCTAACCTCCAGCCAACTGGAACCTCCCCAGATAGCCAGGGCCGTTGATAAATGATGGAAAGTGGCTTGGTGAGCACTGCCTCCAGCTCCTTCATTATTCTTGGGTGCATCCCATCTGGCCCCATAGTCTTATGTGTGCCTAAGTGGTGTAGCGGCAGATGGCTAACCATTTCCCCTTGGATTAAGGGGGCTTTGTTCTGCTCCCCATCACGGTCTTCCAGCTCTGGGGACTGGGTACCCAGAGAACAACTGGTCTTGCTACT
Source organism: Steatornis caripensis (assembly GCA_013398225.1). Taxonomy (NCBI): domain Eukaryota; kingdom Metazoa; phylum Chordata; class Aves; order Caprimulgiformes; family Steatornithidae; genus Steatornis; species Steatornis caripensis. Next base: position 105,089 of record VZSC01009417.1, read on the forward strand.
AGAGACTGAGGCAAAGAAGGCACTAAGTACCTCCGCCTTTTCCTCATCCTTTGTCACTATGTTTCCCTCCGCATCCACAAAGGATTGAGATTCTCCTTAGTCCTCCTTTTGTTGCTACCCCATTTATAGAAACATTTTTAAGTGTCTTTTACAGCGGTAGCCAGATTATTTGTAGTGGGATTTTGACCCTTCTGATTTTCTCTCTGTATAGTCTAACAACATCTTTGTAGTCCCCCTGAGTGGCCTGCCCCTTCTTCCAAAGATCATAAACTCTCCTTTTTTTCCTGAGTTTCTCTGTTCAGCCAAACCGGTCTTCTTCCCCACTGGCTCATCTTTCAGCACATGGGGATGGCCTGCTCCTGAACCTTTAGTATTTCCTTCTTGAATATTGTCCAGCCTTCCTGGACTCTTTTGCCCTTCTGAACTGCATCCCAAGCCACTCTGTGAACCAGTCTCCTCAGCTGACCCAAGCCTGCTCTTTGGAAGTCCAAGGTGGCAGTTCTGCTGACCCTTCTCCTTACTTCTCCAAGAATCGAAAACTATCGTTTCGTTATTGTTATGCACAAGACGACCTCTAAGTTTTACATTACCCACAAGTCCTTCTCTCTGGAATAGGTCCAGTGGGGCACCTTACCTCACTGACTCTCACACTGGCTGTGTCCACACATTTCAGAAGCCTCCTAGACTCTTTCCTCTCTGCTGTATTGATTTCCAACAGACAACGGGTAAATTGAAGTCTGCCATGAGAACAAGAGCTAGCGATTGTGAGACTTCTCCCAGCTGCTTATAGAATATTTTGTCTGCCTCTTCATCCTGGTTAGTTGGTCTCTAACAGACTCCTACCATGATGTCTGCCTTATTGGCCTTACCACTGATTCTTACCCATAAACACTCAACCCTATTGTCACCATCATTACACTCTAGATAATCAAAACACTTCCTAACATACAGGAGCACCCCACCACCTCTCCTTCCTTGCCTATCTCTTCTGAAGAGTTTGTAGTCATCCATTGCAGGACTACAGTTGTCCGAATCTTAACATCATGTTTCTGTGATGTTTGTCAACAAATCATCATCCAACATTTCCCACACATTAGCATGTACAAAACTAGAATAATTTTAAGTCCTGGCAAATGTATAATGACCGTAAAAAAATAAATGTAAAAAATCTGCAAATCTGTGTAATCTGTAAGTACCCATAATCACCCTTGGAGTGCTGTGTCATGCAGCCTTCCTAACCCAGTGAACGTTTTCTCTCACAGTTCCTAGTCCACAGTCCACTGCAGATTTTTTGTTTGATGTAATTTCTCTCATAATAAGGCTATTCATTGCAGAACTGGAAGCTCAGAGAAAAGCCTTCTGACCGGACCCTTGCCTCCTTTATTTGTCATTTTTACCTCTCATCCTATAGAAATAAATGCCATAATAAGTGTCATAATAAATAGGGATTGGGAGTTATACCATATAGAGATGATGAAAGGGTTTATAATCTCATTGCTGTTATTTGGTTTTTCTTTTTTTTTTTTTAATTTTGTCTTAGGCACACAATTCCTTCAACCCAGACAGTAATTAATTTTACTACATCGCCAGTTATCTCTGCTCCCTAACCAGGCTTGTCATTTTAATTTTTCACAGGCTTTCTTTTTTTCTATCCATGTGCCTGTTCCTGTATCTTTGTGAAGCCTCATCAACTCTGGCCCAAAGCCTTAGGCAAATTTGTCTGTAATGCACTCCTCTACTTCAGACATAAGGAAAAAATACCACTTCCACAAAACGGGAAAAAAAAAAAAAGGAAGGAGAATAATTTTTGTCTC
>VZSC01009417.1:107022-150306 GCA_013398225.1 Steatornis caripensis
AAGGAGAATAATTTTTGCCATACATTGTCTAGGAATTCAGACAAGTCTGGAGAGCTTGGTTAAAAATAAGGCATCCTTTCAGCTACACTCTTATTTATATTAATAAAGGAACTCAAATTCTATTGGAGATGAGACGACAAAAAAATGTTAGCAAATGGAAACCCCAAACCCAGTGAACTTCATGAAATTTTTGCCATTGGGTGCAGAGCAGCCAAATTTGTCAAATTTCACTGACATTTAACATGACTCTCAAGAAAGAATTTGTGTCAGAAAATGGATCTACACGGGTGGGTGCAGAGAATTTTTATATTCATTTTGCCTTCACTTTGAAAGTTTCCTTGGTGTTCAGTGTGGGAAGGTTAGCACTTTGCTGAGCCCTGGCACGTTTGCTGAAAGGGCTTAGTGTCCCTTGCAGAGACAGCCTGGATGTGAGCTGAGCTATAGCATGAATCTTTGCCACATTATGCCTATAATCTTCTCTGAAAAGCTGAGCTGAAATCCTACTGCTGTCTTTTTATGTGTCTTCCCAGAAGCTAACTATGACAGTACAAAAGAGTGAACTCTTTTCAGCTGAACCTCCTGCAGCTGGGCCAGAAGTCTTTAATAACCTCAAGTTTATCAAGGCACTCCATTCCTTGTGGATAACCTACATGTCAGGCTATGGGTTTTTCCTCTGGGTCCTTTCACTACAGCCCTACCCTGCCCTGCCTTGCCCTGCCCCTGGCTTTTGGAATGTGTAATGCCTTCCTATCAAGGAGTATTTTGACACACAAATTTACCCATAAAACATCCATGCAAAGGTGGAAAACACTGTTGTCCTAATGATAACGTAAGGATTAAGGAGAAAATAATACAAAGACTGAGAGTCTTGAGCAGGATCACCAAAAGTACACATGGCAAGACAGTTATGACATGCAGATGTCTCATGGGCCAAGCTGGTTTCGAGCTATTGTAAAAGGAAGCTTTTGGCTTGGGACATGAGATGTGTATTCTTTTTCTTTGCCTTGCCCAGGACATCCTGGGGCAGCTTGGCTATGTCTGTTCATCTAACCATACATCCAATGTAAGAGTGAGAGGCTGTTTTTTCCTTTACCTGTTTAGATGGAAAAGTTTTCAGAATAAGTCTGCCTCTGCATCAGCCACAGAGCAATAGGATCCCATTTCATCCAAGTGCTGTTGCAATCAATCTAAACCCAGTAATTTTTAGAAAAGATACTACCCAATGTTTAACCATATTCTTCAACTACTAAGCTTCAGTCACACTTTCTTTCTCTCTGATGACCACACTGATTTTTCTTTGATACACAAAGGCCCCTAAATTTCTTACTTCAGAATTCACTTCATGTTTGCACTGATTTTTCATTGTGTTTTATTTCACTTTCTCCCCACTTCTTTCCCATCCTCCACCATTCACTCAGTTAATGCATAGCAGTGTGGGAAATCAAGATCAAGAATGCTGCAGTTAAAGATTTTTTAGCCCTGCTTATTCCATTAGAGGTCTAGAAATGCAAGACATTATTTATTTTGTAAACAAAGTAAGGATAAATGCAAGGATTATGAATTAAAGGATTAATTAAAGCCCTTAACTGTTTCCAGTATGCCTGATTTTTTTTTTCCACAAAGAAAACTCCGTTGTATAATGTTTGCATATTATTTGCATACATCCTGACATTTGTAATTATATATTATTTGCTTTCACACTGCCTGGATACGGAGTGGAGTTCAGAGGATGGGGGAATTGTATATCTGCAGAGAGGAAAGGATCTCTTACCATGTGAAAATATTTAAAACTGGGTATCAGCTGTGGAGGAAAGGTCTCTAAATCATTTCACCAAACCCATATGTCTCTGCAAGGTATATCTTCTTATTCAGACCTGAATAAGAATCATGAGGCTTAGGGATCTACCATGTTCATTCACGTAAAAGAATATTTTGGTATCTGCAGATCTGCAGAAAATACTGTAAGAAATTGCTTTTCCATAACATGAAAGAAGTCAGAAAAGGTGATCTATTGTACTCAATAATACAAGGTGCTTGTCCTCAAATATCTTAAGCCAGAAAAGCTCCTGTGCAGTCAACCAGAAGCCTGGCTTACCACAGAATCAGTCTCATTTCACCAGAAAATTCTTGTAAATGCAATATAGTGCAAGTGCCACTGCTGGCGAATCTATTTTTATGACTAGAGAACTATGTAGCTCACTGACCAACATCTGCACCTTAGCTCCTTCAGCTTGTAGTAAAACTGATTTGTGGTTGTGTTTTGTTTTGGTTTTTTTTTTAAATCAAAGTTTCTTCCCTTCTCTTCCACCACTTATCTGGGCAGAAACCTCATCTTCGTGACTAAGTATTTTTTCTACAAGGGAGTATAAATTTTAAGTGATGTCACCAGGCCACCTTGCAACCAAGACCTCTATGGTACAGAGAAGGTATAATAAAGTCCCTCATCTTCCAGCTCAGTAAAGCAAAGCGTAGAGGAATTCTCTGAGCAATCAAAGAAGAACAGCCTTGTTATTATTATTCATAAAGAGTAGCGTTGCTAACAAGCCAGTGATTTCAAGATGTTAGAAAACAAGGACATGGTGAAAATTTAAGTCAGGAGAATACTTTAACTAAAAAAAAAAATAACAACACAGATTTAAGTAAGGAGGAATGGAAGCATTTACTCAAGTCACAATTAATTGGAAGTTGAATACATTTTTGTTTTTCCTCAGAAAAAGGAAAATATTTATGCACATACCGAGATTCTTTAAATGAAACTAATGACATGATTGGAAGAAGTGGGAAAATTCCTATGGATTTGTATATACGCATACATACCAATCAGCATTGCTCTAGCCACTAAGACTACATCAGTGCTAGTATATTAAAGTGTCAGAAATTCGATCATCTGCACTGCTGAATTATTAGGCTAATCTCTGAATGCTTTTGCATGTAATCTCAAAGCTGACCTATCTAGCCAGCTAACACTTCCATTGACAGCTGCTGGAGAGAGTTTTAGAGATGTCAGAATAGCTACTCTCAACAGGCAGTTGGGATGCATCCACCCTGTTTTGGAAGCTGAGAAAGTTCAACAGTATTGACACTGCCAGAGTCTCCCAGTTGGCTGCAGATCCAGGTAACAGGTTCATTTGTACATCTGCAGCATGGCAGTCTGGTTCCCCATGCTAATATGTGCATGTTTTTCTCTAGCCATAGAGACAAAAGACTCAGCTTTGCATTGACTGCAAGCCCTGCAATGCTTGCTTTGTTGGTGATCCACCACCTCACAACACTTTTCTCACACCTTTGCCGCTGCCACAGCAACGTGCTCTCCGACATCATTCTGAGGTTTGGGCATCCTTTCAGAGTTCTCTCTTTCCTTGTTGTAGCCAGATGAAGGCTGGGGGACATCCTTCTGGCTGGAACATTGCGAGGCTGTTGACTGCTGAAGTTCCAGAGGGTCACCAGGAGATGTTTCTTCATGTGGCTGTTGGTGATTGCTGCTGTTCCTAGCTGAAGAAAAGATGTCTTTCTTAGCTGTCTTATGTTGAACAGTGCTCATCTTTCTCACTGACTTGGCTTCACAGGACTGCAGATTCAGCTCCTCCAGTTCACCTGTGGCATTGCCCACTGCTTCGGTTCCTTCCATATCTGTGAAAGCAAGACTTGTTTGTGCTTTACTATAATTGTAAGTCCCTCCCTACCTTCATCTCCCTCACCCTTCTATGCCTTTACTGTGTGTTAAAGATGTTAATGAAAAAGCAGTTATTGGGGAAATAATTTTAACTGTCCACAAATTTTAGTTTGACAGGAAAAAGTTGTTGAAATTGAATAACCTTAAGCTGTTTCTACAAATGAATACATATCAATCAAAACAGCTGGTTTGATACTCTAGCACCTCCTAGAGCATCCTCTAACCATTTTCAAATATTTTAATAAATGTTTAATGACAAAGTATATAGAATACTGCTGATTAATAAGATATGGTTTTTTAAGACTAATAATCATTTTAATACTACATATCTACAAAATACATCAACTCTCTATGGACCTGACTGTAGTATAAAGCAGAACTGTTGATTTACAACATTTGAATCCTACTCGAGGCAGAGCCTGTGACCTGCAATTCTGTTTAAAAAATGTCATTGAAAAAATGCAGAAAAAGCAGAATATATACTATATACATATCACGTGGAAACAGAAAATGTTTGCATCGTAATAAACCAAATGGTTATCAACCACAGAGGCAGAATCACTTGTAGTATTACAGCAGATCGCTTCTGAGTTGACAGGGTATGCTATCACCTCAGTTGAAGATTGGCAGCCTCCTTCATTTGGAAGCTAAAAACATTTGTAAAATTTTTGCAATCCTCTCCCTTTCCCCCTGAAAATAAAATGAAACTAGCGCAGATCAAAATCTTTTATACTCATTCCAAATGCAGAACTAGTCCTATTCCACATATCTTGCGTGTTACTGGTCAACACTGGCTTTCATAGTCCAATTACCTGCATATATTATAGGTCCTTACCACAAATGATACCAGAAAACGTGTTGTTACCACTCCATGTTTTTCAGGATTGTTCTTGAAGATTAACCCTCAGCAACCTGTGACATTCAGCTCCATTGTTTCTCAGACTTTCTGCTCAGATTAATTATCTTCTCCAGGTGTATAATTCATTAATTGGAACTCTATTTGCTGGACTAATTTTCCCCTATCTTCATTTATTTTCTACAATCTCACTATTTCTTCATGCTTATACTCACTTTCTTATTAAGAAGTGCTGCTGTTTTTGAACTTTTACATTCATAGATTTCAATATCAGAAATGATATTGAATGACATGTTGGAAATCCACTAGAAAGTACTCCATAAATTTTCAGTAGCAGTACGTATTCCTGTGTGTAACAGCTTTCCTTCTTCAGATTGATTTAATATTAAGTAGTTGGCTGTTTTAAAGGACAAATTACATGTATCACTAGGTTCAATTTTCCTCTTTGTACACATATATAAATGGAGAAAATCAGAAGGGTCAAAATCCCACTACAAATAATCTGGCTACCGCTGTAAAAGACACTTAAAAATGTTTCTATAAATGGGGTAGCAACAAAAGGAGGACTAAGGAGAATCTCAATCCTTTGTGGATGCGGAGGGAAACATAGTGACAAAGGATGAGGAAAAGGCGGAGGTACTTAGTGCCTTCTTTGCCTCAGTCTCTAGTAGCAAGACCAGTTGTTCTCTGGGTACCCAGTCCCCAGAGCTGGAAGACCGTGATGGGGAGCAGAACAAAGCCCCCTTAATCCAAGGGGAAATGGTTAGCCATCTGCCGCTACACCACTTAGGCACACATAAGACTATGGGGCCAGATGGGATGCACCCAAGAATAATGAAGGAGCTGGAGGCAGTGCTCACCAAGCCACTTTCCATCATTTATCAACGGCCCTGGCTATCTGGGGAGGTTCCAGTTGGCTGGAGGTTAGCAAATGTGACATCCATCTACAAGGATGCAGAGAACTACAGGCCTGTCAGGCTGACCTCAGGACCAGGAAGATGATGGAGCAGATCTCATCGAGTGGCACCGAAAAGCACATGCAGAACACCCAGGTGATCGGGCCCAGTCAGTATGGTTTCATGTGAGGCAGGTCCTGCTTGACTAACCTGATCTCTTTTTATTACAAGGTGACCCACTTAGTGGATGATGGAAAGGCTGTGGGTGTTGTCCACTTAGACATTAGTAAAGCCTTTGACACCATTACGAACAGCGTTCTCCTGGAGAAGCTGGCTGCTCATGGCTTGGGCAGGCGTGCGCTTTGCTGGGTAAAAAGCCTGGCTGCATGGCAGGCCCCAAAGAGTTGTGGTGAGTGGAGTTAAATCCAGTTGGCAGCCGGTCACAAGTGGTGTTCCCCAGGGCTCAGTGTGGGGTCCAGTTCTCTTTAATATCTTTGTCAATTATGTGGGCAAGGGGATCAAGTACATCCCCAGTAAGTTTGCAGATGACATCAACTTGGGTGGCAGTGTTGTTCTGCTTGAGGGTAGGAAGGTTCTACAGAGGGATCCGGACAGGCTGGATTGCTGGGCTAAGGCCAACTGTATGAGATTTAACAAGGCTCAATGTCGAGTCCTGCACTTGGGTCACAACAACCCCGTGCAACGCTACAGGCTTGGGGAAGAGTGGCTGGAAACCCATGCATCAGAAAAGGACCTGAGAGTATAGGTCAACAGCTGATTGAATATGAGACAGTAATGTGCCCAGGTGGCCAAGAAGGTCAACAGCATCCTGGTTNGTTGGACTTGATGATCTTAAAGGTTTTCTCCAACCTAAACATTTCTATGATTCTATAAACAAGATGATCAAGTCATGATCCCCTAAGGCAAAGCTTCATGTTCATCTTCAAAAGTGCCATTTTGACCTGTGAAAATAGGTCTTTTCAAACAAGTTTGAACTAATGGGGAAACTAAATGTTTTCTGGATATGAGCAGTTTCAAGAATAAAATACTGCCTTGAGATTTATATGACAGTAATCTAAGATATCCTGATTTTTAAAAATTAAATACATACTATTCAATATCAACAAAACACATAATTAACTGGGTTAAGTACCAGATAACAGACAGAGCTCAGGCAGTAATTATATGTGAGAAATAATTCTCAGAGTTGGGGATGTGTGACAGTAGCAGACACTACTACTGAAATGGATGATATTCAGTGCTTCCACCAGTAGTTTGGAAATAAAATTAAAATTAATTCCGCTGAAACTTTGTGTAGTGGTGGGGAAAATAGCAGACTGGTAAAAAGGAAGAAGGAGAAGTTGATCTGAGTAACCTAGGAGAAAAGGATGTAAATGATATCTGCAGAGTGCAAAAATCTCTTCAGGGATACATCAGTGATTTCTGGGCGATGGTGGCCAAGGAGTCCAGGATAAGGATCAATAAGATATAATACCTGAAAGGTCTGGAGATTGAAACTAGGAAACGTTAACTGTTTAGGATACAACTTTTCAATGGTGAAGGTGATGAACCACTAGAATAAACTGCAAAAAGAAAAGGTATGTTCCTCCACCTCCAGATGCTCTTTTGTTAACCGTGTGTTAGTCAGTCAGAAGTTATCTGATTCAAGAGAGAGATAATTATGTGAAGCTGAGGAGATTTTTTGTTACACCAAGGTCAGACAAGGTAATATCTTAATCCCTTTTCCCCTGCAGTACTGTGTATCTATGCATACAGCCTTCTTCCTACTCACCATCCTCATCCACTTATTTAGGGACAACAACTAGGGCTCCTTCCTCCATTGGACTTTGCACTGCATAAGCATCTACAGAGAAAAACTCTGCCTTGCAAGACTTACTGTGGTGATTAATAATAAAGGCTCTGAACACTTAATTGTATTAGAAAGGTGGGATTTCTTATGGGGGGAACAGCTGTAAAGCAGCAACTAAACAAAAAGACTGCAGCTTTGATTTCCTCTCTCTCTCTTTCCAAAACCAACACCACTTTAAATGAGGGGAAATCAAACATTAGACATTTCCAAGTCACATGTATTAAATTCACTTAAGATACTGTTATCCTTGTTTAGATTTGAACATATTGGGGAATCTTTTTGTCTTGCAACTATTCCTAAAAGACTTTAAGTGGCTGGATTGCCTTTTTTTGACAAAAAAAATCTTTCCATGAATTATTTACACGATGGCTCCAATCAACGCTATACCTGTCAGCCTCCCCAGTCAAAATGAAAGTTCACTATGTAAAGGTGCCAAGGGAGAATGGCAGCCTCCCACTGTGAGTTTATAGACAGAACTAAGTCAGCACGCATTATGTGTCAGAGTCGACATCAGACAGAATCAGATCCTTTGATCTCAGACCTCCACAGGAAGCTTAGATCTCAGACAAATTAGATAAAAAATGAATTTATAGCAGATATGTATCCTAAGGCACACAGCTGAACGCTGTGTTTTGGAGGAGTACAGCAAATATCAAAACACATAAACTGCAGAATTTCCTCTCTCCTTCTCTCTCCCTCTGCTTTTGTGATAGATGCTAATTAAAAGGAGATAAAACTCCAGCTTGCCTATTCCTGCCTCTTATGTAATCCACAGACTTAGGGAAGAAGAAATTCCCAAAACAGAGTAAATGAGTGGTTCAGCAGGGTTATCTGAATGCCCTTAGATCTGCGCTGTTGGCAGGTGAGACAAAAAAACCCAACTACTATAAGAACATTTCACACTTGCAGTGAAGGAAGCCAATGCTTTATACTGCCAGCCACATGCCCCTGAGGCTGTCTGCTTTTCCATGACCTCAGAAGAAGACGTGTTTGATCAGCAGATGATGAAAAGACAAGTCTTGAGGAGGCGTGCGGAAGAGGGGTATTTGTGGCAGGGACCCTGGGGAGTAATGGGGGACATAGATGGGAGTGTGTGGGAATGGAGCTGCTTTGGGGTGCTGGCTTGAACTCACTGCTCTGAAAGCATGGAATGAAGGTCCAGTGAGTGGTGGAGGTAACGGCGACCATGCAAACGAGCCCTGCAATCCTCCACAGCCTGCAAACTTGTCCAGAGTTTTTTGAGCACCGCGCAGTTATTGCTGCAGCACTTGGAGACCTGGACAAGGCACAAGCTTTGTTGCCCCAGGCGTGCTGGGAACACTGCAGGCATGCCGGTTCCTGTCCTACTCCAAAAACATTAGGTTAAATCAGGGACTCATTGAGCATAAAGGGGATTATGCTGCTGCCTTCAGCAGAGCCAAGATTTCACACAGTATATGTAAAAGGAGATTAAATTATAAATAGAAAAATACCAGGGAGGAGAAGGAGGAGGTTATAAAGTGACAGATCTTCTGAGAACTGTGCCATTGATCCTATACAAATCTATAGTTTGTTAAGAGACCTGAACTGACTCGTTTGATGTTTGACTGTTAACAAATTTGAATTATTTTCAAACTGCAGTCTCACCTTCTGCTACAGGCACACCACTTTTATTTTCTCCTTGATTGTAGCAAGGCTGGATGTGAGCTGCATGAGGCTGTGCTTGTTTTCGTGGTCCCTTGGTATTGACCTGTGGTACATCAGCCTGTTGAGTTCTCATTTCTGTAACGAAGCATACAGTTGCATCACTCTCAATCCATCCTCAGCTCAGCAGCAATTATTAATTCAAGCAATAATGTATTGCTGGTGAATTAACAGATAATCTAGAAGTATTCTTTCTGCCCAAATCAGAGAGAGTTGTTTTATGTTCATACTATCTTGTGTTCTGCTATTAAGAGATCCCACTTGTTCTCTTCAGTAGACGTCTTCCTTACATTGTCACCATGTTAACTAATAGTAGCAATTCAGACATTATTGCAGCTAGTGTGTATTGTGCAGTTTAGGAGGAAGATCCTTTAGCCTGGATTTGCAAAGTTACTTGAAAGCAAATATTTGGACAAACTAGCAAGAAGGTCTTGAACCTAGTGGGAGATGTGGTGTCCTGCCCGTGGTGGGGGCGGGGATGGAACTAGATGATCTTTAACGTTCTTTCCAATCCAAACAATTCTATGATTCTATGTCTTATTAACTGATCTACTCCTCTACTATAGGTTACTTGTACATTTGGCAAGGTCTTAAATTCAGTTAGCATATCTGAAAGGCCAAGTTATTGGTAATTTTCAACTTCTCCAGAAGTTTCAAATCTCTGTTTGGCAGTCAAGACACCAGTTACAGTCATATCCTTTTATCTTCAGTTCTTCACTTACACAAATATCTTTAAGTCTTCTGCAGTGGGAAAGCCTCCCTCAGGTAGCTATATTTCTTTTAAGGAGAATACTAAAAAGAAAGCAACCTTAAGGTAAATCAGTAGAGGTGTGGATTTGCTGGGGGAGAACTTCAGAGAAGCTGTAGCCATCCATTACCACTTTGACTCACGTGATGCTGATAGAGTGATATGGAATATTAGCACGTCTGTGCCGCTGTCTCTGTGGCATTCACGCTGCAGCTGTGTCTGGTCCTTGGTCAGCACCAAGACTTTGCATAACCTCACCACAGGGATATTTTGCTATGTCACCCTTCCTCAGGAAAATGCTGTGGCTGAACAGATCATTGAAATCATGGCAAATATTTCTTCTGTTTCTCAATTCTTCATCTGCACTACAGAAATCTGACTTTCATCATGTTTCACATGCAGTTAAAACTTTTTCCAGCCAGGACCCAGGCATCTGTTATAGGCCCAATACTATATAACCCTGAAATTAGAAATTATACTGCTAATTACTGAACTTCTCTAAGTTTTCTCTGAGTACCATTGTCTGAATCCTGTTCTGGCCACTCTGGAGATTTGTTAAATAAAACAGAGAGTCTGCAAGTATAAATCTTAGTGGTCATTTCCAACTTACTGTTGCTTTTGCTCTTCTTGAACCAGCAGACTGCAAGAGCAAGGATGAATGCAGATGCTGCTGAACTCAGTATGACAACAAGGATCATGCTGGCCTTCACTCCCATAGGGACAGGGAAGATGGTAAACGGCTGAGACAGCACAGTAAACTTAGCCCCTAAGAATTTAAAGCAGTCAGAGTTTATTACAAAAGTAAGGACACAGGTTTCACCGTTAAAACATTGGGTTATACCTTTTCATCAGTGATGCTGTTGTTAAAAATGCATGCAGGAACAGCCAACATGAGCCTACAATACTTGTTTAGGACTGAGTACCAGGACAAACCAAATATGTAACAACACTTCTGCAATGTGAGTTTCAGGCTTTTAGTGCTTCCTGAAGCAGAGGCTGTCTCTTTATATTTAACAATCCTTAATATATCTTCCATGAATTTGTCCAGCTGACCGGCAAACCCAAAAAATTATCTATTTCTGAGGCCAAATAGATCAGTCCAGGTAAGAAAACATGCATATTCTGCCTAGAAAGATAAAGAAGCTGGTTGCAACAAGAAAGGTGCTAAGTCATACATAGTTTTTACAGGCTATGCCTGATCCGTATGAATGGAAGTCATGGGGAATGTAGAAACTTTCACTATCAAGTCCATGAAGCAGAAAATTCCCAGTGAACTTGCTAGTATTTTCCACCATGTTGATAATGAGCATTATAAACAAAAAAAACCCAACAGTGTTCTTGCTGTTAGTATGGTAAATTTTTAGTCTCTTGATGCACAGAAGATCTGGGTAATGCTCTTCACCCAGAGATTCTAAAGTTTTCTGTAAATGAAATCATAATCAAACCAACCACTACTCATAGTTTCTGTGGTCAAGAGGTCATTGGCTCTTAGCATCTGAGCTTCAAGGACTGGAAGATGCTTAATACTGCAGTCTTAAAAATCAGAAATAGAGATAGATTTTGGTGCCCTGGACCACTTACAAACCACATTTTGAATGGAGATGTACCTGAGAAAGACAGGAGTTTGACAAAACTGGCCCTGGTGCTCTCTATAGACCAATTTCAAGGATGTGGATTAGTGCATCAACTTATTACCCATCTTACTACCTGACTCATTATCAGTCCTAGCCCCACAATTCTAATAATTTTGATGGATGGGTATTTCTCTTACTTGTTTGAGTTCCGCTTTTAACAAAAATCTAAAAAGCTTTTTTCATCAATTCATTAAAAAAATCAAAAACACTGTCAGATGGAGGCTTGGAGACTAGGGTAAGTAGCTGTAAGTACTTTTATCTGAAACTAATGAGATTTGTGTCAATATTGTCCACTTGAACAAAGCAGAGCCTCATCAGAACAATGTGGGAGCCATGTTCCAATTGGGAAAAATTTGCCTACAGGTACAAACACATATGAACTTGAGGGGAGAGAAGTAATCTCACAGATATCAAGGACTCTACACATACAGGTGCTTAAAGGTGCTTCGCACTACTCTAATAGCTTGTGAGTAGGTTGCTGTTGGTTTCAATGGAAAGTGGATGGATCAAGTCCATTGGGATCTATATCAGTTAAGTGAATATTACTGTAAAACAAAGAGCCAGACTATGCGGCAGTGTTATGCATAGTCTACTCTCCCCAGGAACCACCACTAAAGCACTTGAGATTATTGCATTTAACATTAGCTGCATCTTCCAAGCTGCCTCCAAATGGCAAACTGTGTCAGGGTAGACACAGGAACCTGGTCGTGAAAATGAACGCCAAACATCTACTATTTCTCTGTTTAAATTTTGTTTGTTTATCTCAGCCAATAAGCAAATCTCTTCAGTAAGAGTCTGGCAGTAAGAAAGCCTTTATTCTGTCTCCAGCATGGTTCCCAATTACAAACAAGCAAAAGGGATTGTTTCTTCGGTGTGTACTTTTGCAATGCATATTAGAAGTGTACAATACTCTGATTTATGCAGGTGATACCTACACGCATGTATCATCTGTCTGCATTGCTAGCTGTAAACATCTCTATGCAACACCCTGACTGGTTAAATGTTTCTTAAAAGGGATTTAGATTTGACCTTTGTTCAGAGGAAAGAAGGTTTTGTGACTCCCTTGAAGTAGCTTCAAAATACATTTCATTAAGCTGTACTTCCCACTAAAGAGCTGGTTTCTGTGAGGTGCTGACTTTCCATCTGCTTTCACTGAAGTGAAGGCACTAGGAGCATGAGCGTTCAGCAGCATATACCCTCAAAACAGACATATGTGCCTGCTTTAAAAACCCACCTCCAAGTACTCCCTGCACCCCAATTCTCTCTTTGCAAAGCTATGGGCAGCACTCAACGTTGATTAGCCATGGTGACTAGGAGAAACACAGGGTTTTCATTAAAAAAAAGATCTGAATCTTCGTTTAATCCCAGGACAAGAAAGGATTTCTTGGTTTATAAATCCTATTGCATGCTACAGTATGTACTGTGTTATAAAATATCTTCTGATTTTTTAGCTCCGATTTTTTCATTAGTCACTTCCACTTGGCCACTTCATCTGTCTGATGTATTTGCCCTCTCTCTTTTCTCTGACTGAAATAAGCCACGCTGCCTTGGAGTTTTCTCATTAAAAATGCTCTGTCTGTACCTACTCCATTTTGAGATCAACTCTGAACATGCATAAACAAAATTATGTTCAATACTTCAAAGCAGTACTCATCAGGGCTTTATGCAGTGGCACACACACCACCTTACCTCTCCCAGAAACAGTTCTGTCTGTGCTTCCTAGGCTTCTTTCCACCTGATGGGTCTCAGGTTATATACATATATGGAGATACCTATATATTTAAACCTTCATCTATATCTAAATCAATATCTATGTCATCTATATCTATTTATCTAGATGTATATTCATATATATATATATGTGTGTGTAACACCAGAATAGAGACTTTGCACATGGTCTTACTACACCTATATCTCAATATATCTTGGGACTACATGTCACATAGCATTGTCCATTGACTTTGACCCTAATATACTTTCAGAGACAGATTTTTAGATAAGTTCAGGCTTCAAAAATGTTGGACAGGTGCTTCTCTTGTTCAGATGCCCTGAAGCTTTTACAAGCCAGAGTTCCTGTGGTGCCTTATGCTCAAGGTGTGAATACCACTGTCATCTAGTATTTCTAAGGAGGCATAAATACACCTNCTGTTTAAATTTTGTTTGTTTATCTCAGCCAATAAGCAAATCTCTTCAGTAAGAGTCTGGCAGTAAGAAAGCCTTTATTCTGTCTCCAGCATGGTTCCCAATTACAAACAAGCAAAAGGGATTGTTTCTTCGGTGTGTACTTTTGCAATGCATATTAGAAGTGTACAATACTCTGATTTATGCAGGTGATACCTACACGCATGTATCATCTGTCTGCATTGCTAGCTGTAAACATCTCTATGCAACACCCTGACTGGTTAAATGTTTCTTAAAAGGGATTTAGATTTGACCTTTGTTCAGAGGAAAGAAGGTTTTGTGACTCCCTTGAAGTAGCTTCAAAATACATTTCATTAAGCTGTACTTCCCACTAAAGAGCTGGTTTCTGTGAGGTGCTGACTTTCCATCTGCTTTCACTGAAGTGAAGGCACTAGGAGCATGAGCGTTCAGCAGCATATACCCTCAAAACAGACATATGTGCCTGCTTTAAAAACCCACCTCCAAGTACTCCCTGCACCCCGATTCTCTCTTTGCAAAGCTATGGGCAGCACTCAACATTGATTAGCCATGGTGACTAGGAGAAACACAGGGTTTTCATTAAAAAAAAGATCTGAATCTTCGTTTAATCCCAGGACAAGAAAGGATTTCTTGGTTTATAAATCCTATTGCATGCTACTGTATGTACTGTGTTATAAAATATCTTCTGATTTTTTAGCTCCGATTTTTTCATTAGTCACTTCCACTTGGCCACTTCATCTGTCTGATGTATTTGCCCTCTCTCTTTTCTCTGACTGAAATAAGCCACGCTGCCTTGGAGTTTTCTCATTAAAAATGCTCTGTCTGTACCTACTCCATTTTGAGATCAACTCTGAACATGCATAAACAAAATTATGTTCAATACTTCAAAGCAGTACTCATCAGGGCTTTATGCAGTGGCACACACACCACCTTACCTCTCCCAGAAACAGTTCTGTCTGTGCTTCCTAGGCTTCTTTCCACCTGATGGGTCTCAGGTTATATACATATATGGAGATACCTATATATTTAAACCTTCATCTATATCTAAATCAATATCTATGTCATCTATATCTATTTATCTAGATGTATATTCATATATATATATATGTGTGTGTAACACCAGAATAGAGACTTTGCACATGGTCTTACTACACCTATATCTCAATATATCTTGGGACTACATGTCACATAGCATTGTCCATTGACTTTGACCCTAATATACTTTCAGAGACAGATTTTTAGATAAGTTCAGGCTTCAAAAATGTTGGACAGGTGCTTCTCTTGTTCAGATGCCCTGAAGCTTTTACAAGCCAGAGTTCCTGTGGTGCCTTATGCTCAAGGTGTGAATACCACTGTCATCTAGTATTTCTAAGGAGGCATAAATACACCTACCACTTCACTATTACTGGGTTACTCAGAGGCCTTGTGCAAGCTGCACAATCCTGGAGATCCCAGCGTCGCCTCTGTAAACTGTCAGGGAATCCCCCAGCACATCCCAGTCCTGGAGGCATGCTCTGAGCGTGCATAACCTGTTGCATACATAAAGATGGCCAGGTGCAGACAAATAGACTTAGATGACCTTAAGCACCTGATTCCTACAAGGGATTCATAGCTAGGAAATCCAGGAAGAACAATATACCTTTCTCTACTTTTGTCTACTAACTTATCTTGATTTTGAGGATCTTGCATTGAATAGCACAGGAATCACCCAGCTCTCTTGCTGCCTGGATAATGCCAACTGGATATTTAACAGAAGTCAGGTTATTTAGAGGTTTGGTATTGATCCACTTATCCAAACAAAATTTAACTCCCTTTTCACAAGTCCAGACCACCTGTAGGGTTTTGAGTTCAGTTACTAAATCAAAAACATGCAGAAAACAGAGCTTACCTGGAGGTGACGTGACAGTGAACACAAGTTTCCAGTTTCTGCCTGAATTTGAGACAGCCAGGCTGGAAAAGCTTGCACATCCATCTATGACCTGCACTTGGGTGACTCCTGCAGAGTAATAAAAAACTGCATTGCAATTAAGAGTGTCCAGATAAATATGGCCTAAGCCCCTCAGAGTGTCCTTGTGAGTTTAAGGGGACTTCAAAAAGCTTAAATTTAGTGTCCTTCCTAATCATGACCTTTCTTTCTAGTCCCAAAAATTTCACATAGCGTCAGGCCTTCAGACTTACTTGGACACCAAATTCCTGATGGACGAGAGAACCTTAGCTTCTGAATCTTGATTCCTTGAACTCATTGTGAAATGGCATTTACTGTACATATCTATATCGTGGGGGTTTAACACAAACACAGATGATAAGGGGATCAAGCAAACATGGGAGCTACAGAGACGCACTAGAAAGTTCCAAGTGCTAATCTTTTTGATGTAACTCATGTCTTGTGTGACTAAGCATGCCACCAAAATTAGAAGAGACTAAGTGAGAGATTAGTGAGATTAGGAGAGATTAGTAAGAGACTGAGTTATTTTGTGTCCTAAAGGGATGGTCTCAAGGAGCCAGGAGCAAGAACCCAACTGCTTTAACCCTTTTCTAATTCGTAGGTGTTTCATGTCATCATTTGCCCAAATTAGTGTGTATTACCTCCTGTCCTACTGTTAAATCATTTTGAACCTTTCTCCAGCCCTGCCAGACACTTTGAAAGGGATTTGGCCATGAAAAATATTTGTGGTGTCAGCTCCGTGATCGTACAGGAGACACTTCCGGCTAGAAACCTGGCAGGGGAAAGCACCCTGGGGAGCATTGAAATGAAACCTGGAAGAGCCTGTTTCTCCATCACTTTACCTCTTGTTCTAAGCTACCGGGGAATGCATTCTAACCCAACATTTACAATTGCTATGGTGTTTATTTTTGTAGGCTGTTTTTAAAAGTTGTTGTCTTGGTTTGGGTTAGTTATACTTTGCAACTGGATCTTCATTTTATTGTGTGCATCTCTGAGCACCAGCCAAATCCTGGCCTTTGAGCAATCTTGACCAGATGTGGGCTTCATTCAGGCTTTTGGAGTGAGAGAGGTAAAATACTAAAGACTGACAAATTTCAAAGTGTTGGTTCAGGTGGGGGTGAGAAGTCAGGACTTCCTTAGGATGCTGGATTTGCTCCAGTAATCACAAACACAGACTTTTGCCTGCTCAAAGACAACACGTAATAACTATTTGCTTTATGAAGCAGGTGGTTTGACATTTTATTGCTGCTAAGCAGCACAGGTGAAGGTACATAAAGTACGAACGCAAGGAGGACGTTTATAGTCTGCCATCCCCATGTCCAGGATATTGAACAAAATAGTGAAGTAGCAAATATCTTTGTGAGATATCTTGCAATCACGAATGCATAGGAGTGTTCAGCAGGTGGAGACAAGGCTTTTGATGGTAGGCCAGACTGCAGGCCAATTTCTCTCTGGTTTTACCCCATTTTTTGTGACTACACCTATATGATACAAACAACCCTAGGATATGTTCTTTGGAACTGAAGAACTGTTATGCCCTGGCCAAACATCTTAAACTCTTACAGCCTCCAAACAGAGATGCTGCAATGCAAACTGCCTACTGAGATTACTTCCTTGACTTCAGAATCATGGCCAGAAATTGCCTGAGACAAGGTCCTGGCCTTAAGCATGCTGCATTTTAATGATCTAGCAACAGAAATGACAAAATTACCCCTGTCCATGATCTAGCAGTATTTAATTTACTGATATCCCAGTTAAGCTTTGACTACATGTATGTTTTTCTATTTTTGTACAGCATCTAGCACACCAAACCCTCAATTTCATCATGAGTCTCCAGGACCAGCTGTGATAAATAGGCAGTAATTTATAGTGTGAGTAGACTTGATGGGGACATGGGAATCTAGATTTATCTAATTGCTCCAGCCTGATACTGGCTCATCTATTTATCTACTATGTATATGATCCTCCTTATGACAGTATCTGCCCAGAATACCAACACTTTTCTTGGCTCTGATACTCACTGTAACACTCTTTTATAGAGGGTCTTGTCAACTGCATTCAAATACTTTACAATTGCCATTTTTAGTCTATAATAAAGCCGGAGTACTGTACTGTACTTCTCAAGAGAGACTATCTCAGCTTTCGGGCACATATGCTTCAAAGCTCAGAATATTACAGATATATATGGGAGTCTTCACAAAGATCTCTCAGGCAAGCTGGTATTTAACGTAGAAGCAAGCTAATTTGGAACAAAACTACTTTCCATGAGGCAGTTTGGCTGCTGTCAGATGAAGCAGCCTCAGTGTGCTAGACGGGACCCATTTCGATTAAATGATACTTTCATATGCTTCAAAAGACGTGTGCAATAAGGACGTTTGTCAAAGGAAAAACTGCAGCAAACTGTTACATGCAGAACATCTGTACTATGCAGTTCTTTCTTTGCTGGAGTTTATTGACTATTAATTTGATGCATGTATCTTTTAAAGAACGTGAAATGCATTTGTCTTCAGTGACTTTTCTTACTTTCCCCACCTTTTTCTCATTCTCTCTCTTTTAAAAATCTTTTTCTTCTCTTTTCTGTCTTTTTTTCTTCTTTTCTTTTCTCTTCCTTGATTCCTTCCTTCTTTCTTCCCCTCCTGCCTTTCTCCCTTCTTCCCTTCCTTTCTCTCACTGTTAACTAGTAGCTGATCTAATAATCTGCGGTTCTTCTAGACCCATGTTCCTAAACCTATGAAGTGTACTGCCCTGAAAAGGCAGGAAAAACATCAGAAAAGACCAAAGGATTTATCTAATCTGTAAACCTGGAACTTTGATGGGGTAGGAAGAATTTCTAATTAACAGAATCATGGACTGAAAGGGTGAGAAGCTCTGACCTACAGCACGAGTGCCACTTATCTTTTCCAAATGTGAACATTTCAAGTCAAAGCTAAAACATAAATGGCTTTACTACAAACAAAATATTTTACCTGTAATAGGAAACTTTGCTTTTCAATGTATGTGTTGTTTGTGTACGTTAGCACATTTTAACATTTATAATCAAGGAAATTGCCCCAATTAACATTAGCTGAAAATCAAATATTAGGATTTCCAATTTTGTATTCTTTTCTTTTTTGACCTAAGATAAGTCTTTCCAAGATAAACTACTGGATATACTCCCTTTAAGCTGACAGAGCACAAAAATACTTCGTGTAAGCTTCTCTTTCTCTAGGGCAGTTCATGAAACTCCTACTGCATCTTCTTTTTTCATCCCAAATACTAGATTTCAAATCCAGTATTTCTTAGGGAGAACTCCTAAATTTATCACCATTATTCTGCATAGCTGTTTTGCCATAATCCTTGCGATAAGAAAACACATCCAAACCATTTAGCACAGCCTCAGAGGATCCCTTGAGGTGAGCTGATACAATCCAGGGTTCTGTGGGAGGTCCCAGTTTGTCAACTCTTTGACCCTGGGAGGAAGAAGAAAAGAGAAGAATTAAGGTCTTGTCTCTTCAACAAGAAGAAAGAAGGTTTTGATGGGTTTAGCAATTGTAACAATTTAAAATGACCTGTGGGAGAGCAGTTTGCACCTACACGTCACATGTTACAAATGTCCCAAAGCTCACCACAACTCTTTAAGATTTAAGCTCTTAAACTCTTAAGCTCAGTGGAACCAGTTCCAGCAACTTCAGGTCTGTTTCAACAAAGTCTGGCAAGGTTCGCTGCTTCACTTGAAGATCACATTCACATCACCTACAAGAAGCAGCTGATTTTGACATTGTGACTTCTATGGCATCCAAGTTCACACAATCATGGCATGGTTGAGGTTGGAAGAAATCTCTGGTGGTCGTTTGGTCCAACCTTCTGCTGAAGCAGGCCATGTAGAAGGAGTTGCCCAGGATGGCTTTTGCATATCTGCAAGGGTGGTGACTCTACAAGTTCAAGGAAACTGAGTAGATTCAGTCTGTCTATTTAGTCAGGATGAAGATTTAGGTTCCTCATACACTCAGTGAAAGAAACTAATTTTGATAGCTAAATTATCCAGCCATAATAAGTGTGCAGGATCTAGATCCCATAGTCTATGTGTATATACAAATATTAGCTTCCAGGTTTTTTATTTTGTGAGGAAGCTACAAGCATTCAAGTCTAGTAGAAAATCTGAGACATGTAGGAAGAAGGGTATGAAACTCAAGAGAAGATTCTTCCTAATAGGAGAGGTGAGGTAAGGTGAGACACTGGAACAGGTTGCCCAGGGAAGTTGTGGACACTATTTCCCTGGAAGTGTTCCAGGCCAGGGTGGATGTGGCTTTGAGCAACCTGGTCTGGTGGAAGGTATCCCTGCCCATGGCAGAGGGGTTGGAACGAGATGGTCTTTAAGGTCCCTTTTAATCCAAACCATTCTATGATTCCATAATAGCAAATAGTTGTAAAACAGGAAAAAGGACATGAAAAATATAAATTAAATCAAAACATAGCACAAAGCCGTGCTGTGCAGATTTCACCTAACTTTGGGACTGAATCTAGTCCAACAACCCACCAACATCTAGGGACTGATTGAACCTAGTCTACTGCTTTCAGGACTTGTGTTAGTACCACTGGCAGTGCTAAATCACATCACAAAGAAGTCCAAGCTTGTTTTCAACGCAGTGATCTCTCCACAGCACTGCTCTGCGTGGTGTGGACTTAACTTGGGCAGACCAGGATATGCCATTATACCTGATATTGTCAGCCTTCATGATTGTGTTGCTGTTTCCACATCCCTCAATGATATCTTCTGAGCCTTAGGAGTAGAAATCAGAAAACTGCACACAATCATTTCTACAGCATGAATCTAAGACTTGCACAAGAAAGATGAAAATCATGAACAGAGCCCATTCTGGAAGATGTTCCTGGAATGCCAATGACTGCTCATTTATAGTGCTATCCTTTGCCATATTTATTTATAGAACTGTTCTATGCCATATTTAGGTCTGTGTCATAGGTTTTGATTGTTTGGAAATGTCAAAATTGTACAGAATTAATAGAAGCATCCATCCACAGAGGGGCAAATCCTACCTTCCTGTCCAGGAAAATGATTTTTGGCTGTACAGGAAGTTGCTTCTCAATTTCTCCATCTGAGGGCTGCACCTGAACAGAGATGTTATAAGGTCTCACATACAAGCATGTTTCTGGATGTTGTCTGCTTCCATTTCTTTCACATGCAAAGAAATGTAAAAAAAAAAAAAATTCAGAAAATTAATGCTCTGAAAACACCCAATGCTAGTCCCAGAGGTAGTTCACATATTCTTTCTGTTCACAGGATTTTCTACCTTAGTAATGCAGGTGGCAATACTTAGTGTCTCCTATGAATAGAAAAGAGCACTATACCAAGTGACTACTAATTTACCTTATCATGGTACTTTCATTTCTTGGGTGAAAGCAGTATGTATGGAAAAACGAAACAGACATCTCTTCCAAGCAGACAGCAGCACCAAAGTAATAAAAAATCCTTTTGTTTTAATCCCCAGTTTGCAGATGGAAAATTGAGAAATGAACAAAATAAATTATGTCCCTGGTATCACATTGGAAGTATGTGGCAGAGACAGGATTTTATGGATTCATAAACCAAATGCCTTAGCCCCAAAGTCTTCATTGCAGTGCACTGATAACAGTGGAGGTTGCGAATGCTTCTGTGCAACAGAAAGATTTCCAATGAACACCTTTGAGCTCCTCTAAAAACAAAAGTTTCGGTTCCTCTACACAGGCACAACACTTATGGGGCTTTACTACATTTCTTTATCGTGCCATACCTGTGTTCTCATCCTTCATTTTCTGCAAAGTCTGCATACTGAAATAGAGCAGTATACAGACACCTCACTGAAAGACACTGTTTTTTCCAAGACTGAAATTTAAATTAGAGAATCCCAGGAGATGCCTTCTGCATTTAAATAAAGAATCATCACTTTATTCTGAGCCTGTATCATTTCATTCCCTCTCCCAGTGCTTTGTGTCATTTAGTATCTCACATATATATATATAATTTTTATATATATATATAAACCTCTCTAATCTGCAATTGCAGTGGAGTGGCTGGGGGTTTTATATTGTCTTGAAATGAAAGTAGAAAAGCTATTCATTCATCTCTAGTGTTTGCTTAGAGGTGTTTACAAACAGAAGATATATGGAGCATAATTTTCCTTTAATTTAGCTCTGGCTTTTGGTTCTTTTTTGTCAGTGGGAAAGTCTGAAAGGCAGCGATATATTTGAAATTCATGTCAAAGGCACCAACGGTTCCATGAGTTCTCTTACCCACCTTCTTCCATAAATGTGCATTCACTACCGTGACTGAAACTCGCTGCAGGAACACACCAAGCCACTCCTGTTCTCATGGCAGAGATCTGCACTCTCTGGCTCCAGTTAAGTCAGGACAAGTTTAGGTGAAACTTGGCATGGCTTCTGTAAGCCAAAAACTATTTCTTTTTCTCTCTCCAGCTTCTTTAAAACTACCAACAAACAGGGGAAATGTTGGCATTAAATGCCCTGCTTCCATACCCCAAGGCCTATATGGTAAAACTGTGCTCACCTCAAACTTAAAGGAAGGCTGCTGCAAAATGTGGTTGTAGGAAGCAGACGTTCCTACTCCCTCAGGTGAGTAACGGCAAAGAAAACAAAACAAAAATACACACGCATGCTTAAAAATTAATGTCTGTTTGCAGGTGATTTGAATCCAGCTAACACAGTGCAGGACATGGTGTGTATATCCCAAGCTGTCCAACCTGACTGTTGCTGTCAGGGAGCCCCTGCCTAAGGGTGGAAACATGCACACAGCGAGTTTGATTCCTGTGAGTGAGTGTCAGTGTGGAGGACGAGGAGAGAGGAGCAGCCTGATGCTCCCCTGATGATTTGTGCTGGAAGGAAAATAGGCTTTCCTGGCATAGTTTTGCCACTGGGATGTGTGGACGGAGAAGCGTACCTGTAGCCTAGCAAGGACCGGAGCGAGGAGATCTGCCTTCCTCCTCATGGGCAAGAAGAGCACGCTGTTTTGCCACTACCCTGAAGTCTCACACTGGGAAGGAGCAGACTGGTTTGCAATTCCCTGCTGACAGTGCTCAACAGGGAGCAGTTCCGTTGCTCAGTGCCTTGCAGCTCTTCTAAATGTGGGCACAGCGGGCAAGCAGGCACTGCTTGTGATACCTTAGTCAGCAAGGACACCAGGGATCCAGATCCTTTCACCATCAGTGCCAATATATGTCTGCTGAACATGCTGAGGCTCTGCAGGAGAGCAAGCATTTGCTCTTTAGTAGCAAGGAAGTTAGAGGTCATAGAAAGTAGAGGGTCTACTGCAAGTATCAAGGCATGACTGAGAAACTAGGTGGTGAGATTTGGGGCAGAGGGAAGGAAGTCTCCCTGAAATCAAGGAGAACTTATCATTTTAATTATAATTACAATGATAACTCTAATAATGATAACAACAACGATACCAATAATAATAGCAATAATAATAATAACAGCTACTATTATCAGTTGACTTAGAGAGGAAAAAGATCAGACTGAGAGCCTGGATCAAGGGTCCATTAAAATCGATGGATACATCTATGCTAGGTAACTAAATAATACCAAACAACAAGCCTTGACATTGACACTTGGTCATCTCTGCTGTTAAACTATCAGTCCATCACAAACTGTGGTTCAGGCCAAATAGCAAAGTCCGGGACAACTCCCAAATGGTCTGGGAACTAATACAGTCAGAGAATATTCTCAGTTGGCAGCTTGGATGGGGCCACCCTGAAATGGTGGGTGAGAGAATTTAATTTTATGGACACAGGCTGATCTATATCAACTGGCCTTGGTGCCAGAGAGCAGTCTCTGGCATATTTAATTTCCTAATAAACATAGGCAGTGAAACTAATTGAACAGTTGTCTGGGTATGTCTGGAATGCTAGTGTTGCTACATCAGTATATCCTTGGAAGGGGAAGGAAATTGGAAAGAATTTGGGGAATAAATAATATGTCAAAATGCATCATGGTCAAGTCAAAGAGATGGTTTTTTTGTTCTTGAAAAGCTGGTGATTGCTGGTGAAGGGAAGACAGCTTCCAGAAAGAAGATGCTGTAGTCAAGACAGGAGATAGGCAAGTTGAGGACTTGTGTAAGGCAAAGCAGATGCAGATTCACCAGAAGGCCTATGAGAATTTTAGTATCTTTAGGTGAGAAGTGTGTTCTCATGTCATGTGGTGATGAGGTTAGTCAGACACCAGGTACCTTTGCCCTTTCAGCTGCACTGATCAGAGCTTTATCTCTCCCTGCNCAGCTTCAAGAAAGAAGATGCTGTAGTCAAGACAGGAGATAGGCAAGTTGAGGACTTGTGTAAGGCAAAGCAGATGCAGATTCACCAGAAGGCCTATGAGAATTTTAGTATCTTTAGGTGAGAAGTGTGTTCTCATGTCATGTGGTGATGAGGTTAGTCAGACACCAGGTACCTTTGCCCTTTCAGCTGCACTGATCAGAGCTTTATCTCTCCCTGCAGATCTTATCATTAAGCAATAGAGACAGGGAGAGACACAAGCATCCGGAAGATGGTGAGGAGTCTGAGATCATTCCTAGCTTAAGCAAAAAAGCTATCTAAAGGATGACTTCTATTTCCACAGATGCTCATGTTTTCCTGTGGTATATAGAGAAATCAAAGCCAGAGGAAACAAACTCCAGGGGAAAACAGGCTGCACATTTCCTTGACAACTGAGGAACAATAAATACTAATACTGATCGTATCACCTTATGAGGACTAGACTAATGGACTAAACAGCATCCATGGTGTCAAACATTACTGATGTCTCCCTTCTTCCATGTAGGTTGATTCAATAAGACAAAAATTCAAAAACCTAGGTACATAAGTGCATATTCCAGCTAGAATCAACAGGGAGCTTTGAACGAAACCGTGTGTCCGCTGCCTTGGAGGTCAGATGCTGTGATGGCAGAAAGCTAACAAGAGAACATCTAGTAGTGCAGAGAAGTAGCAAGCAACTGGGATAAGAAATAACTGAATTGCCTCTGTGGGCAAGGCTGGACAAGAGGAGCATGCTTCTTTATCTAATCAGTGTGAGGGTTTCCTTTCATAAAGCAAAGATGCTTTAGTCAGAAGCTGGATATTTTGTGGCTGTTGAAAGCATCAAGTAAGTTGGTTACACTGAAAAAGAGGTCCAATGCATACTGTCCTCCAGTATGTCTTGATTAAAATACCCAGTCTTTTAGACCAACAACTTCTGTCATTAGGTTTTTGGGGCACTACCACCATCAGATCTCCATTTCTCCATTTCCTAGAGACTGTCCAAGCTACAAATGGCTCCCAGTCTAGCTTTCAGGAATATTTTCCCCTATTTTATAAATCAGTAAATATAGTCACAGAGCAGTAACACAGCTGTCCAGCAACAGACAGCCATGTCTCCCCCGTAAAGGCAGTCTTCCCCCCCTGCTCAGACAACCTTCATTTAGCACTTTTCAGTCCCAGTGGCACCAAAAGCTGAAGGTAACCAGCTGTCTAGTGGATGTAGCTGGTGGAATCCAGATTCCCAAAGTCTGGAGTGATAAGACACCTTAAAAAAAAAAACAAACAGGGAAACTGAGGGGACTTAATGGATTCAGTCAAGGGTGAGGTGGGATCGCCAGCAGCCTTTAGAAGGAGAGGGACAGAGCAGATGCATCAGACAGGAGAGAAACATCCTGCAAATTCGTTAGTGACTTCCATTAATTGCTGTAGATGAGTGGAAACACCCCTACTTACAAAGCCTCCTGCTAGTAGTGGCAAGGAGCTAAGCCAGGCCTCCTCCATAACACACTCCCAAAGTTTACTGTCAGAGAAACGTCTTTTATTAAATGTAAACGGCATCCCACTGGAGGTCAGAGCTTTGCTGCTGCTGTGTATCCCAAGGTAATACCACTTTAAGCTCCACATAAACTCTTAAACAGTTTCTATCCTAAAACCAGACCGTAGGTGGTACAGTTTTTTACGATATGTTATAATAGTGCAATAAATCTGTTAGCTTAAAATCGAATCTCCGTGGCCTTTTAGAGAAATCATCATTAAATGCAAGGCCCTGTTAATGATGCCATCCCAGTGAAATTGTTTAATCTGCTAGGGGGGTGAAAGGTCACCAAATGAATTTTTTATAATACATCAACTTGACACGCAATAGGGAAAACTGTAATAGATAAAAGCAAAGGAAAAGGGCACTGTCTTCTTCTGATAGGTCAATAGCAGCCAAGAGAGTCACTCATCCACTTTTCCTTCACTACCGTGCTCCTTTTCCATTTAATATGGACACCCAATTAATACCTCAGCACCATAGACAACCTCATTTTAGGTGAATTATAGCAATTTCTTCCCCCTTCTCCGAAATGAAAGTGATCACAATACATCATAGCATTGTGCGAATTAACGTTAATTGATTCGAGTTACCAAGCATTGATGGGCCACTTCTATAATCTGGTCCTTATTGGGAGCTGGAAGGGATGGAGGGAAGATTAGATTGCATCCTCCGTTGCTTTGACGACGGTGGTCACCTGATGGCTTGTTAGACAGTTGTACGCTTCTATTGCCAGCCCCAGTGGGGTCGTCAGTAAACTGGAGTGATGTCCAAACATCATTACATGCTGCTCCGATATTAAAGCAAAGGGATTAGCACCTTATTGCAAGCAACCTGGATTTGTCATTGTGCTGTCGTTATCCAATTTCCAGATGATAATGTGACTGTGGCCTGCGGGCGCGAGGTCCTACAGCTAAACGAAGGTGTTTGTGTGTGTATATATATATATATACACATGTACACATATCTATACGTGCACACATCCCCACAAAGACCCAGCACCCAAAGCCATTTAACTCTTTGTTCACCAGAGTCCTGCTAACAAAGCATGTGGAAGAATTTTTCTCATCCGACATTCAGCATCAGTCAAGAGCGTGATGCGACAGCAAAGCCAGCTGACCTGGGAGCTGACATGGCTGTCACTCACTCAAATGTCACGCCAGCCAAGCTCTGCTGATGGAGGTGATAGTGCTCGCATGCCAAATAAGGCAGATTGGGAAAAAGGATCAGTCCCTTGGAGACACAGCTGACAGCTCCTCTCTGTCGTGCATGTGTCGTGTAAATCATTGCTTTTACTGCAGGTCCCATTAATTGTTAAGATCCATGTGTGACATGAGCAAGGTAGGTTTTATGTGACAGCACTGGGGTAGCAGCGCTGGGACCAGATCTCTTTCCAGTGCCTGATAAAGATGATGGGGACACTCCTGGCTCTCCTGCACGTGTTTGAACATCCATAACTTCTGGAGAAACGCTGGAGAATTGGGAAAAGCTCCTCCTGAGCCAATACTCTTCATTTTTAACTGAGATTTAATAACATGAACCTCTTGATTTCTACGACCCATGTTGGTGCGTGGAATATATGGCCATATATCTCTCCTTCCTCCCACAGACACCCACAAAGTCCTGCACTCCATTTCCTGAGTCCCTCCTACCCTCTTCATCTTCCTCCTCCTCTGCTCTCTCCTGCTCTCCTTTCACCTTTCCTACCTCCTGCACCCTTCCTGCAGAGGAAGTGGTTGGTTTTTGGAAGCCCATTGCCGGAGCAAGCTGTGGTTTCCACAAGGGTTACTGTGGGGGTAGACTGAATCTTGTAATTCACGGGTGTCGCCTTTGAGTGGGATCAGCAAATTTTTAGATAAGTTTACCATGCACAGTTTAAAAAACAAGGCTCAGAGGGGGAATGTAGCTTGAGGAATTGGTAGTTGGTGACAGACCCTTTAACCCCTACAGAGCCAGAAAAGTTCTAGTCCAGGAGAGCAGCAGTGAAAAACTATTCTTATCTGATTTGTGGTGGTAATGTGAAGCTCCACAGCTGTTGCTAGAAGGGTATTTTGGAGATTTGTTTGAAAACTTGTAAGGGAAATACTGGCTTCACACAAGGATCATACACAAAGGTGCAGACTACTTTTTTTCCCCCCCCTCAAAAACAGACACTCAGTCTTATGGACAGACATCACTGTAATTAGTAATCTATATTGCAGCACTACCTTCATCTTGCATGAGTCATTCATATGCCTACTCTGCAAGGTATAATTTGTGCTTATTTGGAACAGTTCCTGAATAAAAAGTGTTTCTGTTTAAGCTGCAATTCAATTCCTCTACTGACCATGGACAGGGACCTCAAGGTATGTCCTCAGTTTCCCCTCTCTGAATTCAATTTGAAGAAAAATGCTAAAATAGCTGACCTGGGGCCTAACATTTGCATAGCCAAAGACCTTGTGTGGCATCATCATCCCTGGTATGACTGTGCCTTCTTGACCCTGCCAATATACTGACAGTTCAGTTTTGATTCCATTCAGTTCCTGGATTTTCTGCTAAAAATTCTACCAGAAGCAAAAAAATTTGCAAAAGGCTTTGTGATAAAAAAAGCCTTCACCTCTGGGACCCAGAGTGACTTCACACAAGCTCTTTTCAAATACAAGCCTCCATTGCCACCATCTTAAGTGCAGAAAGATATACTTGAGTCTCTGAGCTCGTGATGACCACCTACCTCCTGTAGACAGACCCCACAACTACTTTTTCCCAGTTTTAAAAGAATTATGCATTGACAACAAAACCGTGGAATTCATCCTGATTTCTAAACAGCAATATGATCACAGAGTTTTATACGACATAACACTGTTTATACGTGTATTAGCCTCCACATTATTCTCATGAAGTTTCTTATCCCAATGCTCCTATAAATAGCCCATTACAGAATCCCACTCTGATTAGAAACCTCCCAGGTTATTCATGTGTACTTTTCCACTTTTTACTAGACTGCTGAATGGGATGTTGGCCAAAAATGGGCCTCAGCTATTCTCAAGCTATTTAAAAAACAAAACAAAACAAAACAAAACAAAACAAAAATACCAGGTCAGAATATACCTTTGGCCACATGGGAAAAAAAATCAGGAAAATAGAGTGGTGTGGAATGGGAAATTATCTTCTTCAAGTTCTACTGGCAATTCTTCCAGTTTCTTGTCTGAGGAGGAACCCTCTTCTTTTTTTAAATGCATATTTACCTCTTGATCTTTTACACACATTTGTTCCTGTTCTGTCATTGTCCATTAGTGTAGAGAGCTTTCTCTCTGGTATTTACTCTTCCAACATATTTTCACAGATAGGATATCTCCCCTGAGCTTTGCTTTGCCAAGTTAAATATACCGAGCTCTTTTATTCCTTATAACTTAAAATAAACTGTATTTCCATGATCATCTTAAATGTCCTTCCCTGCATCTACTTGAATTAAGTTTGTCTTTTTTTCATACATC
Source organism: Steatornis caripensis (assembly GCA_013398225.1). Lineage (NCBI taxonomy): Eukaryota > Metazoa > Chordata > Aves > Caprimulgiformes > Steatornithidae > Steatornis > Steatornis caripensis. The sequence goes on from VZSC01009417.1 coordinate 135,777, forward strand.
AACAAGCGCATGTTACTCAAGAATACACCCTTGAACACGTGACTTAAAATTATGTAAGCTTAATTTTAAGGTGGTATTCTACACCTTCACTTCAGGGATGTATGGCAGATAAAGCCTTGATAGAACCTCAGGTGCTGCAATAGCTGCAATAGCTGCAGCTTGGAGATCAAGAGTTACCCACTGGAGGAAAATTTAGATCCCCACACAGTAAAATTTGTCATCTCCCTTTTTTAAAAACCCTGTGCAATTATGTACAGCAGCCTGCCTAAAACTTGACCACAGGTTATCCAGCCCAAGCACTTTGGGTTTAGCATGTGTCAGAATTAATCTAGTTTGGACCTCTAACCCTGCCTCTCTGGGTATATGCCATGTGATACAGTAAATTTGTAGTAATTTCTCATTTAGTCCTCTACATGGATATTGCTGTCCAAACTAACAGTTCTTTTCTTTGACAATTTGCTTCACTTTTATTGCTTGCTGTGAATCTCAAACACCGTTATGTCCTGCACACATGCTGTTTTTCACATGCTACCTCAAACCTAACTCTTAATAAAGAAAGATTAATGCCCGCAAATTTCAGTTTGTTGCAGGTTAAAGGTCCATTGTGCAGGAGCAAAGCACCCTGTGTTAGCATGGGGATATAGACTAAATGGTTCCTGGGTGACTGATCAGCTTTGTATTTCTGTTTTTTTATAAAGGCATCCACACAAATATATGCAATAGATTTACTGTTGTGCTCTCTTGTTCTTTTACCTTTATATTTATATTTATATGAGGCAAACTTTGTAAACCAGAGATTTCTATCATTGCAGTATATAATAATACACAGACATACATATATACAGAAAGATAAAGCTATGTGATAGCTATCCCTCTGATTCTCCGGCTGTGCAAGAATATAGCAGTCAGAACAATCACCTCTGTCTTTCCTTGGCAAACCAATGAACTGTGCTTGAAGTGACCCTGAAAAAGGAGTTAAATCAAAATCATGTAAAAAAGCATTTCATATCGTATCAGACAAGTAATTTTTTTAAAGACTCGACAATGTGATGTACAGCCTTACTCCCTTGCTACTGAACCACAGCAAGGTTTCCAAGGCTTGCTTCAGCCTCACTGTCCTGGGCTGCAAAGACAAACACCCAGTCTCTGCTGATCAAAGATCTTTTCGTTGTTGTCTTCATGTAAGAGGAGTCACTAGTCTGAAATCATAAGGAGACTTGCCTGGCAGGAGCGCAGGTTCTGTGTGTATCAGAGAGCTTGATTGGATTTTACACAACTCAGGGGTGAAGATATTTCTCTTTTCCTTCCACAGGAAAATACACGGGAATACTTAGCCTGACTTACAATCCAAGCCCTGTTATCCTTTCTTGTGCTAGCATGTGCTGCCTAAAGAGAGAGAGATAGACAGTGGGGATACTACATGTCCCAACAGGAAAACCCTGATTTCATTTCACAAGTTATCTGTGGCCTTATTGCATCAGAAATGTCAGCCATGAGTAATTCCAGAAAAGCTATGACTGATGGGGAGCAATAAATAACACTGCAGAGGAGCCCAAGCAGCTAAGGGTGGATGAGCTCTAAGCGGGTCCTATGATCTGGTGATGTTAGTATTCTCTTGAATACATGTCCCAGGTCTTCCCCTACTGAGACAGTGAATCTATAGCTTTAGCCACCACTACTCTTGTCCTTATAATAAGACAGCATCCTTCCCAGGGACCTATCCGGATCCTTGCTGCTTGGACTGGTTTCACAGAGCATGCACAGATGGGAAGAAAAACCCCAGCTGGGAGAGCAGTCCCCAGGGTGGTGAAGATTTCATTTGTGACTGAAAAAAGCCCACCATGAGGTTTCTTCCATGGCACACAGAACAGGGTGGTCCTCTCCTTCAGGTGATCTCTGCTTCCCCCCATGATGTTACACTGATGCATTCAGGAACCTATAGGTATTCCATAGGGTTCTGGTGAACTTACTCTAAAAAGCTATAGTTCTTTCTCTCCCAATAGTGTAGCTGTTGCTGTTCCTCTTGTTGTGATCATCAGTAACGGACATAATGAATGAAGGATCCCGTACCTGTCATACTTTGTAGGCTATGGCATGTTTTGAGATGGTGTAAAGACAGGATAACATTTCCTATCTAAGGCTGTAAAGCTTCCTACAACATTTTTTTGCTGTCCCGTTTTGTAGTGCCCTACATCGTAACACAAATGCCCCCACTGACAATAGTGACTTTAGTTCTGCTGATAAAAAATATTGTATGTTTTCAGAGAGAGTTTGGCCCTGATTTAAGATTTGGTCTTGCAAATAATGATTACCCGCTGTGCCTAATACAACACCACTTAAAAAAAAACACCCCACAAAACCAACAAAATAAACCAAAAAACCAAACCAAAACAAAGATTCTTATGGTCAGACCAGTGTCTTTACTGTGGGTGCTTCACTACTGTAAGCCACACAGCTCCTAGTATAAAAGCTAAGTGTATGAATAGTAGTTTCTATCACAAGCAGCCAACAGACATCAGGATGTTACAGGGGTCAGCGACAAATGTCAGAAGATATGGTATTAATTAGAGAAAGTAAGTCTTAGACAAATCCAATTTCTTTCTTGAATAGATGGGATATGCTTATGCTTGGGTAAGGCTCAGTAGTGCACAACATCAAAAAATAACATTATGCAATTTCGAGAGAGTACACAATAAGGTTGCCAAACATCAAATCCCATGTCCCCTATTAAAAACAGATGGGATATTACCTTTTTCATATTTCCCATATGCTTTTAATACAGACTCAGGATCTGAGGCTGAAATACACTGCTGTCTGCTTGCTTCCCAGCCTTGTTCTTCACAGCCTTCTCTGCAGATAAGACCTGCCATCTGGGCCATGAAAACGGTGGCTGCAAGAGGCTGAAAGGAGCTAGATGGGGACAGAGAAAGTAGGAACAGAAAGGGTTGTTTGCTGTTGTAGAGGAGAGAGAAAAAATGACCTTTGAAAATTGAGCCTTGCTACAGACCATCAATAAAAAATTAGTACGTACAAAACCAACGAAGAACTAGGTAAGTGACAGAACTTAAAAAGTAGGTCCCATTGGGAACTCATTAGAAAGTAAAGGCATGCACTCTATTGTTCTGTCAAAATCAGTTGCTGACCTGATGTTATGTACATCAAGAAACAAATACAAAGACAAAATGCATAAAGGGTTGGTGGGCGGATAAATTACAGAGAGAACAGTCAAACATGGGCACCTAGACCATGTGGTGTGTGGGATCTGGGCAATCAAACTGGATGGATAACATTCTGGAAAGCTAGAACTGAAAAAGAATTAGAGAATACAGAGAGCAAACAGATGATCATGAGCCCTCCTATTTCTGTGGGAAAATGGGCTAATGGGATCATTGAATCCTGCCAGTAGGAAATGGGATATGATACCACTTTCGCATATGGCACTGATATGAAGGAAATCTATTGGCTTTTCAGAAATGCACACTTTAAAAAGGATTCAGAAAACAGAGACATAGAAGGAAAGAAACACTCAGCAGAACTCAAACCTTTCAAGTTATTAAAAAGCAGACAGCTAAAAGTTATTTGATTACTCTGGAAATATCTGGAGGAGGAGGAAGAGTCAATGCCCAGAAACTCGCTGATGTAACAATGAAGGAAAGAACAAGAAACTCTCATGGGAAGCTGAAGAGAGAGGCTGACAAGAGAAAGTGGGCAGTACTTGTGACAGCAAAACCAGGAATAGCATCCAACCTCTAGGCACACATTCAGGTAGTATTTGATATGTCCAGCTCTTGCATCTTCAAGACCAGATGTTTTTCTAGAATTCTAGCCAAAAAGAAAGGTCAATGCTGGTGTATAAATGTGAGCAGCAGTGGCCTGTGTTATAGAGGAGATTGAAGTATAAGATTAAAGAGTCCTTTCTGGCCTTACATTTTAAAAGTATATGAATCAAGGTTTAGACCTGCAAGTTAGTTAAGACAACAATCCATCTTTCATAACACCCCCCTGGTGCCACGTAAACTTAAAAACATTTGTAGATTTAATGCTTTACAATTTAAGAGCTATTGTAGCCTGAACTTCTTTAGAAATATTGACTTTACCCAATACTTAACAGTTTCAAGGCAGACTTCCAGGAACCCTGTTACTGGTTTAAAGCAGAATGAATATCTCTGCACTACAGAGATTCATGAGCACGAACAGAATAACACAGTAATTCACAATCAGGAGTCCTGATAGTACTTGGGCATATGTCTGTCATGGAAAAATTATAACATGTTTCATCATGGTTAGTCATATTTCAGTCAATGGAGAACTTACTCCCAGTCTTAATAAGCAGACCAAGTGGTTAAATTGTCTCACTACACTTAAATCAGTATCTGCTGATACTGCATTTGGTGCTTACCTATTGTTAGCTTCTGCTGGAAACAGTAAGGCAGGCTGAGTCACCATTAAGGTATCAACTGGCAAGCCAAGGCCTCTCTGAAGGTCTCCGGTCTGATGAGTGTTAATAATTGTTCTGGCCAAACTCTTTAAGCTTTCACTTGTCAACTCATTTCTTGGATGGTCTGGTGGATCACCAAGTTCAATGATGAGCACTCTTGATGGACCAGCCTCATCAGATGTCTGCAGAACTTGGGTGCTCACTGGTCCTCTCCCCACTTTCTCTGAGACAGATCTGCTATGAAAGACTGTGCAAAATGCCATGTTAGGGCAGTGATATTTCTTTTTGCTAGCATTGGCCGAGATTACCTTCAGCATGCTTTCACCTCCCAGCACATGATGAACTGTTCTGACTTGGTCATGACCAACATTCAAGAAATCAGCTAATCGATGTATTATACTTGCCTCACTCTCTTCCCCAACAGCCTCAGTTACAGTGAAAGCCACAAGAACGGAAAGGTCAGTAACTATTTCTACAGGTTCCTTCTCATGCAGGAGAACATACAGAAGATTGTCTTCAAAGCTAAAGTAATTAGCTCCTGCCCCTTCATTCAGTGAGAAAGAAGACGGGGTTGGAGGAACATATTTCCCTTGAACAAAAACACGAAGGCTGAGAGGTTCATTGTAGAATATAGCAAGGGGCAGTCTGGTTGCATTTAGGCCACTGAGGAGGTAGAGTCTGAAAGTCAGTGGTGCTAGGTCTGGGAAGCAAACCGTAGTGAGTTTTGTGGATGGCAACACAGAAAATAAAGTAGAATGACGCTCTGCAGGATAACACGATCCATGAGAAGTCACATCACTGAAGGTGTCCATAAAGCTGCCAGTCATGGCTACCACAGGAAACAGCCTCTGGCTAACCATACTGGGGTCCAAGTCTTCTAGGATGACAAGAGCATGATCTGTCTGTTTGCAGAAGTAGCCTTGTACTGAGGGCTTGAAGGTACACTTGCTGTCATCTCTGTAAATTCCTGAAAGGGAATGGAGTGAGACAGGGAGAGGAAAAAAATGTAATTGTTTCAGACATAATCTCAACAGTTTGTGGTACAGCTGCTTATTTTCCCATTCAGTGCTCAAAGTCACATTTGTTGGTGCTAAAATTTTACAAAGTCTTAGGAAAAGCCTGGACACTAAGGGATATTAAATACGTAGAAACCACATCTACCTCAAGATGTCCTTGAGCTGAAAATGGTTGAAGACTGGTAATGAATGACACAGAAATACCGTACACAATTGCCCTGGTCTTTCTACATACCTAATTATGGTCACTATTGAAAAAGTAGGCTGTACTGATTTTGGCTAGGATAGAGTTAATTTTCTTCATAGTAGCTGGTGTGGGGCTGTGTTTTGGATTTGTGCGGAAAACAGTGTTGGTCATACGGGCATGTTGTAGTTACTACTGAGCAGTGCTTACACAGAGTCATGGTCCTTTATGCTCCTCATACCACCCCACCAGCAAGCAGGCTGGGAGTGCAGGAGAACTGGGGAGGGGACACAGCCAGGACAGCTGACCCCAACTGACGAAAGGGATATTCTATGCCATATGACGTCATTCTCAGCATCTAAAGCTGGAGGAAGAAGAAGGAAAGAGGAGGACATAGGTTTTGTCTTTCCAAGTAACTGTTACGTGTGATAAAACCGTTTTCCTGGAGACGGCTGAACACCTGCCTGCTGATGGGAAGTAGTGAATGAATTCCTTGTTCTGGTTTACTTGTGCATGTGGGGTTTGCTTTAGCAATTAAACTGTCTTTATCTATATTGAGTTTTTTCACTTTTACCCTTCTAATTCCCTCCCCCATCCCATTGGAGGGAAGTGACTGAGTGGCTGTGTGATGCTTAGATCCTGGCTGGAGTTAAACCATGACACAGGCATACCAGATGGCCCTTTGGTCTGACCAAGCACTTTCATCCTTACGTCTCCTGCATTCTCCTGGTTCTAAGCCTGTAGCAGGCTAACAAGTCGGGGCATGACTGCAATTCTCTGAAAAGGTAATTTAAATCTACACGAATCCCTCTCATCCCACTTGCAGGGATTGTATCTCAAACAGAAAACCTACAAAGGACAAGAACATTGTCAATCTACTCCAGTGGTGAACTACCTCACCAAGTTTTAGAGCTAGAAGAATGCACCATATTCAAACATCTACAAATAGCGGAGAATCTTACATGTGCTCTGAATATCTAAGCTTCCATTGCAGTCAGTGGAATCTGGAGTTTTAATAGTTTACCCACAGGCAAGCATCCAGTACTACATGGGATGCCCTGAGATACCTGAGACATCTGCTCAGCCTGGCAGATATGAAACAGGGTCTAAAGAAGACATATGTCACTCTAGGGTGGCAGCTGAAGGCCTGGTGGGATACCCCACTACACCTGAAGTTGTACTAGACACACATTTATGGTAACTGAAACACCCTCAATTTCCCAGCCATCCATACACACAAAGCAGTTTAGAAAGCAATGAAATTCACTATCAAATACCTTTGTTTTGTCAGCTGGATCTCCCTTTATGATCCTCTAACTTTACTAACCAGAGGTAGGCTCCTGTCACTTAAACACAAGTATTGGACTTCTACGGGTAGCTACAACATCTGTAGGTGTGACACATGATTCATGGTAGTGCAAAAGACACTTTAGATAACACTTTAGGTACCCTTGCAATGAATTTAACAGAAGCTAAGGCACTTCCACGTATGTCAGGATTTGCTACCTAATCCCATACCAAGTGTCTGTGGAGGCAAGTCAAGAGGATCCTTTCATGGAAGAATCTATACAGAAAAGATGTAATCCACACAGTCTTGTGAGTTAGGGTATGCTCCATCTGACCAAATATAGGTCTCTGCTTTAAGATTAGAGAAATTATGCCTCAGGTTGCAATGATGAAATCATCACTGATTATAAAGAGAGAATAAAAGTAAATGAGTTCAGATACGGGCACCTAAACCATAAACATTTCTGCTGGGAGCATCTTAGGAAAAGATGTATGTTTCTATTTTTACTTCCTCTCTTCAAAATGAAATCAAAGGAGGAATTTGCTGCTTTAGACAGCTATAGCCCTACTTCCCTCACCAATCCTACTCCGTCCCTGGGTAGCTGTGCTCATGAACGTGTTCGGCAAAGCAAAGACAATGTCTAAACTAACACTGGGTTCTTCATTCAGCAGCTTTAGGGACAGTTATGCAGATCAGCAGTGCCTGGCATTAATGATAAAAAGAAAGGGACAGAAGCATCCTTGAGAGTCATAAACTTTTGGATTAATAAAAGGACATTTCCCTTATCAAGAAAACTCTACAACTGTGAAACTTACGGCTAGAAGAAAATACCAGACTCCTGGAAAAGAAATGAACTATGAGAAGTCAGCCTGGGCTCTGCTTATAGTTCAATCTTGATGCCTGGATCCTGTGGACAGTTTCCCTATGATTTATTTCACAGGGATTCCTCATGTGCAGACCGTGGTCTGTGAACATTTCGCAGAACGAGCTCTCCCTTTGCACGTCACCGAGTAAAGCAATGAAATTACATAAATGTCAAGCTTTGTTCAGGGAGGAGGTGCACGTCAGATAGGATCTGTGCAAAACCCCCTATTTTTAGACACCAGCTTACCATTTTCGTCCCCTTTTTCTTGCCTTTCTCTCTTTTTTTTTTTTTTTTGCTATATCAGTGTAAGTATTTTGCTATTGGCGCATGCTGGGGGTAAAAGGAGAAGGAGCAGCAATGCCAATCAGAAGCAGAAGTGGAAATACCACACTCAAAGACGTTCGGTATTGTCCTGGAGCACTGGGAGGATGCACCCTGCAGCAGGCAGCCAGCCCACAAAGGCTGGCAGATCTCATCGTCCGCTCTCTCAGAAAAACCCCATCACCCCCCGGTGACATTTGTCTTATCTGCAAATGGGATTTGCTGATTTTTTGCGTGTTCCCAGGACTTTCCTTTGCCCTGCCTGCCTTGCAAAGTGGGTTTGCTTGGTTTCCTGCACACACACCCATGCACATACACGGATCGTTGCTTGTCTCCTTCCAAATGGCCTTATCTGCCAGTCACAATTTCTGCAGCCTGCAATTTCGATCACTTTTAAATGAAACCCATGCTGGCCCTAGTAATCATAATGTCATTTACAATTTACCACAAAACACGTTTATTCAGTTAGTAGCACATTGGAGAAAGAGAACTCCATATGAACTCACCGCTGAAGCCCTAATCTGATTATTTCCTCATGAAAATCCAAGCAGGGGTGCTTGTAAGAGGGGTCTGAGAGGAGAAGGAAAAAGTGAGTCCTGGCCACAGCTGACTCTCATAATCAATGCGAATAGATAAGTGACGTGGTGTGTCAGGGCCAGCAGCTAATCTGCCCTGGGGCTTTCCTCTAAAAAAGGCCAGAGTGGACAGGACTTAATAAATACTGAGTGACCACTGAATATTGAGCTGACATGTGCTATTTACATTGGCGATGAACAATAACAGTGATAAATTCCAGAAGCATCCCCCCGCAATGGGTGAAATTAGATTAAACAGGTTATATTGGCGTGTGCATGTGTGTTTGCACACACACGTGTGTGAGAGGGAGCAAAAAGATAGGGGGAAAAAAGAAAGAGAAACCTGGCACGTGTGAGTCAACAGGAGACCCTACAAATGGGTGGGAAAAGTGGAGAAGATGTTCATACCTGTAGAAATGTGTGCACAGGTGAGGTTGAACATCACACCGGGAGCTGTACGCACCCGAGCAGAGGAAGAGGGCAAGTGTGTGTTAGGTGCTCAGGTTGCACGTGTGCTGCGTGTGTCCCACTTGGTGTGCAAATGAGAGAGAAATAATACGTGGAGAGTGTGTGTCCCCACCCTCTCCAACTATTTCCTTAGCCTCTGAGAGCAGACTTTGCTTTCTGCAGATTCCCCTAACATCAAGTCAAGTTCATTATTTAATTATATACATGCACACACATACATAGACACACAAACATATAAATCTATATGAGATTTTAGCACTCAGGTTGCTTCTAGGGCTCCTGACAAATATTAAGTTTGTGTCAATATTTGTCCTTCCTGTCGTGAAATGAGGATTTTCCACCTCATTTCACATTTGAAAAGAAAAATGCGCCGAGGGGGTCCTCTTTGCTTAGGAAAAAAACCACCGACAACAACATCACCACATATCCTTTATTTAGAAAAATGGAGCAGGAGGGAAGGAGGGAAGAGCGTTTTTAAAATAGATGTTTTGACTTAAAGGCACACAGTCCTTCGCAAGTCTCCTGCCTTTTTTCTAGTTCCCCAACACCAAATAAATAAAATAAAATAAAATAAATTCTACATTTAAAATTGAATAAATACATCAACATTAATGATTTTCCCCTTCAGGTTAACACTACCATTTCCTTCAATAATTTTTACCCATTTTGTGATAGATTTCACAATTCATGGTACAAGGAAAAATATAGTCATTTTTTGACAAAAACAAAAGGCAATGTCAGGTTTTTATCAAAATAAAATAAATCTCCTGCAATTTTCTTTCCATCTGACTGGATTTGCCCGTCAGTTATTTCTAATTTAACTACAATTATAGCTACAAAAATATAAAAGCAAGTAGGGGAAGACGGGGGAGGGGAGAGATAAATGGGACACTGTTTAGAAATTGCAATTCATTGGCCTTGGGCTGGCCACCACACATCTTTGCTGAGGGGAAAATATTCATCAGCATTAACTGTTCCTTTTGACCTGCTGACATTCAAATGTGAAATAAAAAAGAAAAGGCCTAGCAATAGGACCTTAGGAATCTAGCGAAGGTAAATTATTCTGAGGTCAGTCAGTTTTGCTATACAAAGGTTTTCTGTGTTTCTTGAGTTCAAATGTTCCCAGCAAATAATTTTGGCCCCTATTCTGCTGTCTAATCCCTGGCACAGGGTCCTCATGCCTACACACTCATCCTTTGAAAGTGATGGCTCTGCAGACACCAATCATGTAAATCTTTATGTAGGTAAGTGAAAACCAGCCCGTCAACTTCAGCAGATGCTGAGACAGGGCATCCCCCATCATTTTTAGAAATCCCTCTCACTGTAAATTAGGGATATCACTCAATTGAGTTTATTGGTGTTCCCATGGGGGATAAACACACAGACATGCAATGCCAAGTAATTTATTTGTGGTGGATTTCTCACAAGGTGTGTGTTGGGAACACGTGCATAGGAATGCATGGGGGCATGTATGTGTGCTTGTGTATCTGTGTACGTATGTGCGCGAGAGATACACGCACATAAATACATATCAATAGCAGGAATCGTGCAAATAAAAATTGAGTGATTGCTTTAGGCTGTTAATTCTTTGTTTTAAAAAAAAAAAATTTCAAAGGAAATGAGTCTCATAAGATCTCACTGTGAGGGTTTTTATGCTCTCCTGTTTATCGTTCCTCCATAAAATACTTTGAACCCCCTGGCCAATTTCAGTCACATTTGTGGACTTAAAGATAGTCTGTACCTACAAGTTTTATAAAAGTAGGTGCCCAAGTAGAGAAAAAGCAGTTATTAGTGCTCTCATTGAAAGGAAAAACTGTAGCATATGTTTATCCTTGTTACGCACCTGCATTAGCTCTTCCCTTTCACATAGAAATCCATAGAAAACCAGGTGTAGTATGTGAAATACTTGTTCCTGCATTCATTTTTTTGCAGGCATTGATATGGCCACACATGTTACTAGTGTTTATTCACTGTGAAATCAAACGTTATTTGCATCTTTCATGTGGTCATGTATTCTTATGCTAGCACCAACCCTTCAGAGATCTCCCATGCCTAAGAGTTAAGTCACATATGTTACAGATGATAATATGTCTTTCCAAGTTACGAACAAAAAATTGCAGCTTTCCAGTTCCCAGAGACTACAGTAATAACTCATTCTTGACCATAAAGCATAAGTGCCCAAGCAAAGTCTTAACAAGAGAGACCAGAAACCCACTGAGGGTGGGTGATCAAAAAGAGTCATCTAGAAAGGGCATGGGAACAAGGCATGCATATAGCAATCTTCACCCAAAATGCTCCTCAAGATTTCAGTGTTTTGCAGGTCAGGAACCTCTTGAGTCAGAGAGATCGTCTTTGGTCTTTGTATTTGAGAGCAAATATCAAACGTGTCTTGCAAAAAGGCAAAAAGTTGTGGAGGAGAATAGCCTAGCCAGGAGAATATATCTTAAGCCCTCTTAAGGGAGGTGGGTCAGTAAACCTGAAGTGCCCTTTAGTGAGGTTGCCCAGCCCAGACCTTGTGTCACGCTTGAATTAAAGGAAGTTACTTACAGTGCCACAGAACTTCTCAAATGCCCTGCTGCCACGGCAAGGTGACCACACCTCGAAATAAACCTTGGCTGTCTGTACCCAGAGCACTAGGCTGGAACTGAGCTGCATTGCATGCATCAAAACTAATAAAATAACCAGTGCCAAGGCCGGTTCTTGTTCCTGAAGCCAGCTGGCATGGCACTCCTATTAAAGTCACTGACCCTCCAAAAGATTGTGGCAACCTCCAAACTGTCCTTTTGAACTGGCTCCTGGCTTGTACTAATTTCTGGAAAGTGCCCAGGATTTGTCTTGGACACTGATGAGTTAGTTGCCTGGGACCAAACTGGGCTTGGAGTTGTTCTGATGTAGCAGGAGTGACCGGGAAGCTTCAGTGCCCATACTGTAGCATTGCTTCACTCAGTAGACATTCAATCCATTCCTACTATTGTCAGCACTGGCACAGAGCATCTTGTCCATCATTTTTTGAAACTTAATCAAAAAGACACAATTAGGGAGGATTTTGTCCACATTATCATTAATGATTAAGGAACTTTTGTCATTTTAGCCATCCTGACAGCACAAAGCCTCCCATAATGCTTATTTAGGGAATAAATCCAATGTAGTGACAAAATAAGCATTACCTGACATTATATTGTGCATGGAGACAAAAAGGATTAAACAGCATAATTGATCTATACTTTATGGCTGTGCATTTTCAGAAAGTCCCCAGAAGTGCAGTAAATTAAGCACCCTTAAATTGTAACCCTGAATGAACGAGAAAAAGATGTTGAAGGAGTCATTACCTTAAACCCTACTGTAATGGAATCAAAAGTGTGACATGGGACTGGAGCGCACGGCACAGAGTGAACCGTTATAGAACAGCATAGGAAAGATAATTTGAGTCTCCATAGCTTTCCTGAGTGCTATCTATACACAGCTAAGGAGTGGAAATAATGGCTTTTTGTACAGCACCTAGCAAAATAGTATCCAGGGTCCTGATGCTCTCTTGTAGCAGATAATATAAATAAACTATTCAGACAAACCTCTCAAATTCATTAACCATCATTCAAAGAGCCAATAGCTGGGTGTGAGAGGGATCCTTTCTCTCAGGAAAGATGATTAAAATAGAAAAATCCAGAGAAATATCTTTTGGTCAAATTTATTCCACCTTTGAAAAAACCTGGTGTTCTGCAAGTATCAATTTGTTTCTCATGTTACTACTAAAGCTTTTCCTCCTATGTTTCCCCTTAAGATGATCCTGGTTTCCTTTAGGTGTATTTAAAGCCCAGAAGGATTTTTCTCTCCTCCTGACCAACAACCCCATTGACTGAAGCTTTAGTCAAACTGATACCTGGAGCTCAACGTACAGGCGAGGGGTAGCGAAAAGCAGAGCCTTTACCGACACAGTTCCAGTCACCGTCTCTCTGGCCAAGGAATGATAAAACTACCACCGCCACCTGAAACCTAAAAATGAATGTGGCCATGCCATGCACTGCTCTGAGCTGTGGATATAATGAGTTTTGAATGGGAAGTCCTGGACACAATAAATCTGTGCCATATGTGACCATTTCCTGTGTCAGTTCCTTTCTCATAACCAGTGGAGGCTTTGCCCTCCCCCTCACTTTCCTTTTTATGACCCCACACCAGGGCTCTGAAATCTTTCAGGGCTGCTTATGGGCCCCAGGCCTTTCGACAGTGGTTGCATAAATAAATGAGTTTGACAGCAAACATCATAACGGTTAACAGTAATGTGTGCTCCACACAAGTGCTTGTGCTACTCACTGGAGAAATGGGGGAGGAAAGAGCTCAGTTTGTTACCGTAAACAAAAGTATGTTCTCTGACAAGTGGTGAAAGAATTAGTCAAATAAACTTGAACTCTATTAAGGCCATCACTGCCAGGTTTTGTTATGGATGGGAAGGTTCTCGGCTTCTCTTTCCCTCCTTGGCCTGCAGTCACTGCAAAGACAAATCATCTTTTTCTTCTGCAAAAATAAATTTAGGCAATAAAATGAACTGCTTCAAAATAAAATTTGCAGGGAAGTCCACTTTACTATTATTGTTATAATTTCTTCCCAATAAGAACTGTTCTTCGGTCCTGGGAACTGACTCACAAAGAGACCAAATGATTTTCCATTAGAACTGGTCTAGAAGGAAAATGCCAAAAACCTGCAGATTTTTGAAATATTTGGGTTAGAAATAACCTTAAAAATGGCAATTATTTTTAAAAGACATAGTTGAAGGAGAGGACAGAAGAGAGCTCGGCATATGCCCTAAATATTTTCCCCTTCTTTTTTGATTAAAAAATAAAACATTTTGACTAAATAACAAAATTAAGTTTTCAGCTTTAACTGAGAAATTATAGTATTGTGTAAATTTTTTCTGTAAAACTACTTTATTGAAAAGTCTTTTTTTCCTCAGATATACCATTTAAAAAAACATATTTCAAATATCCCAAGTTCAGCCCAGAAAGGCTGCAGACATTTCAATTAGTATATTAAAAGAGTATAATTATTTTATAGTACCTTCATAAAAATGATCAGGAAGGAAGGAAGGTTAGTTTCCATGTTTAATGCAGAGAGAACAAAAAAAGGTATTAATATTTTAATCAGGGAGATTTAGGTGAGAAATCAGAAAAAAATAAAATAAAATAGGAAGGCCTTGAACCCAACTGATTAGGAACCTGGTGGAACTAACATGATTGAAGAATATTTTTAGCAGATTATATTAATATCTCTCAAAAGCAGTGTTAAGTACAAATACTGCTTTGGAACAAATGGATGAGTGAAGTGACTTCTTGAGCTCTTTCCCCATCCTGCTCAATGACTCCAATATCTTTTTATCAACAGCC
>VZSC01009417.1:150938-164748 GCA_013398225.1 Steatornis caripensis
TTTCTTTCTTTCTTTCTTTCTTTCTTTCTTTCTTTCTTTCTTTCTTTCTTTCTTTCTTTCTTTCTTTCTTTTTCTTCAGCTAAGTTATAAAAAAATCTTACAATCTTAGTTGCACCTGCCTTGGCTGAAGGGACAGTCCTAGAGCCTGTGCTCATGACAGAAATGTTCACAAGCACAGGAGTTCCTGTGACATTATTAGGGTGCTTTTCAGCAATATTAGTCCTATATAGGCTATAGAGCTGAATCTTAAAACAGAAGGATTTCCTTACAGGTACAGACAGCTATATCATGGCATGACATATTTATGACAATGAACAGTAATAGGAGGCAAGTATTTTAAGCCTTAGAAGTTGAAATTAATCCAAGAGCATAGCGCAGAATCTGAACACCTATGAAAACATATTGAAGAGCTAAAATTTGAGATACAAAGGCTAGAGTCATTATCTGGGCACATAGAATGGGATTCATCACGTTAATTTTAGCTGCCTAAATGTCAAGCATTTAGTCTAAGCTAATTGTCTAGTCTAAGCTGTTCATCTAGATAATAATCATTAGAGAGAGAGAGAAGAGGGTCATTCATTCCTGCTTTCCTTTGGATGGATCGTATCATATGTGTAGGTATCTGTCTCTACCAGCTATATGGGAAACCTAGGCAGGTAGTTTGGACTGAAGACCTGTATTTGTACAGCTGAACATAGATTAAATGAGCCAAATTCCTAATGATGTAGCTAACGAGGCTTGCAAAACAGCTAGGGTAATAGGCGTTCCTATTCTGACATAAGTGGGAAAAGATAGGTCTGTACACACTGCTAAAGTAACTGTATCCTCCACTTATGAACAAGGGGAAAGACAGAAATAAAGGAAGATGAAGCCACTAGAAATTAATCTAGAAAACAGGAAAGAAAGTTTCCCTACCTCTGAGCTCTAAACAGGCTGCAAATAATTCTTGGGGAAAACGAGCAAACCCTGAATTTGACTTTTGTAACTACAATGGCTAAGCTACTGGACCCAAATATTCCCACCTTACAGTAGCACTGGTAAACTGGTGCACAGTCACCCTGAAGACCATGGCTCACTCTGCTCCTGAGCAGTACAGCTCACATATAGGAAATAAAGGGAGCATTGAGCAAAATACCTTGGAAAGCACATAAATAGAGAATTATTGCAAAGGGAGCAACTGAGTAAAAACAACAAGAGCCTGTAAATGTACTTTCTAACCTCTGGAACCAACATGGGTGAGGGATAGAATGAGACTAGTTTCAAACACATCTACAAGAAAATCAAATGTGTTTGTAGGCATAGTACTAAAACACTATGCCTATATCAAATCGTAGGAAAAAATAGGTCAGAAGAGATTTCTGGGTGTCATTTATTTCAACTTCTTGTTCAAAGTAAGGCTGATTAGAAAGTTAGATCAGGCTTCTGATGACTTTATCACAAATCATAATATATCAACAATTTAAGCTTTTATATGTCTACTAGGACAAAATGCCCAGTTTAGACTGTGTCCAGAGAAGCTGCCAGGGTTAAAATTACTTGAAGAAGATCTGCGATCCTAATGATGTTCTCATACCTAGCGTCATATACATGCAAAATGGTTTGAAGAAGCTTTGAGGCTTTCTTTTGCAAATAGTTTTTACACTCATGTGTGCTTGTTTTAAGTAGTCCAAGGCCTGTTCTTTGTCCCATCAAAGTCCTCCGGACAGCTCCAACAGAGAAAGAGTAGGTCTGGAGCTGGATCATCCCTTGTACTTTACCAGATATTCGTCTTCATCTTCATAGAAATATGAATGAACTCAGAGTCACATTGACCCTGGTTGTGTGGTATGGTGCCCATGGAGAAAAAAAATAACTGTTGGTGGACCACTGCAAGCACCCACCCAGTCCTGACTATCCTGCTCTAACTAGCAGGCATCAATCCCTTTGCATTTCATTCCAGACTTACCAGCTAGATGTTTGAAATTTCAGACAGCCCTTGGAGTTATTTTGGCCAGGGAGTATATTTAAAACTCATTGCGCCTAATGTTGTCTTTCTACAATTGAGAAGTAATCAGGAAAGACATGAAAATAAATAGACAAGTGAGAGGCAAAATGAAATATGAAGTGGCTAGAAAGGAGTCTGCTCTCTAATGTATTTTTTCAGCTTATTATCGTAAAAGCCCAGAGCAAAAGAATAGCTTTGAAGAGTCTTTTGTTAATAGTGGAAAGGTTGTCTTTTTATTTTTCTTAACTTTTTATTTATTAACCATGCTGCACAGGGTACGTCCATAAATGATGGCCGGGTTTCAGGTTACAGAGACTTGTTTAGTCTCAAAACATCCCAGGCTGCAATGGGAAACAGAGAAGAGAAGTAACAACCCATCGTATGGTGCTTGAAGGGACTAAAACCAAAGCCCATTTGTTCTCTGCTTTTCCCTGTAATTTCTTGTTGTTGAGCTAGCAAATGTTCGAATGTCTCTGTTTGGATGGTTAAAATGCATTCCCAGCAGGACACTTCCTCAGGTGGTCTATTTGATGACAGCTTGATACTTAGGCCAATATAAAACAGCTGATGTTTTGACCCTATCTGAGAATAAAATCCTGAAGCTGCATTCCTACATGGGGCAATGATTTCATCCTCAAGACTGTTGTGGAAAAAAAAAAAATTGAGGAGGTTTCTTTTATACTCAAGCCCTAAAACATGACAGTCGATAACATTTTTGAGACTCCTTGTTTTGGGGTACTATGTATTTATTTATCATTGCCCTGAATATGTGGATAAGCATACAAATACTCAATTGCTACAAAGTTTCATTCAAAGCTATCATGTGGGGATACACTAGCTGTGCACAGGAAACCAGACAGGTGCATTAAGTGGATTTGTTTCTTTGAGACTTTTTAGTCTCAAAAAGAGCACTGAAACAGAGTTAAGATAGGCAGAGCAATATAGGATTCCCAAAGGCCGCTTGGCTCAGGCATCCTGCAGATATTTAAAGGAAGCCCTTCACACATAATAGTCTATATTATTTAACTTTTATGAAGAGAATAGTCAGTATGGACAATTTTGGGTCTATTTTTTTGGTATAACACCAGCATTGCCAGACAGATACATAAGATGAGCACAAACATTATTTTCATTGTTTATTGGCATCAAAAATATCAGAATATATTTCATTTTCCAGGCATACCAATTGAAAACTTAGCTGGCAGGCTCTCAGCAGGAACCCTCATGGACCCCTCTTATGGTTTGGACATCAGAGATCACCTCTTAGCTCCCAGAGTGCCATGAAGAGCCCAGCCGGTTTGAAGAGCCTACAAAGAGCCCATCTGTCAAGGTTTGCTGAGTTTTCACATCCTCACTTAGCAATCGTAGGGGACAGCAGTCTGAAGCCTTGTAGGTTGCGGCTGTATCCCACTAGCATGGAAAGGATGAGTCCAGAGTCAGAGTACACTAAGTAGTAAGTCCTCAATCTAATTCAGCAGGTAGAAAATTAGTCCAAACCAGTTCTAAATTTGCATTGCCTTATCAAGACATCTGGACTATAACCGCTCTCCATGAAAGCCACAGGAATACTGTTTATGCATAATTTCCCTGGGAAAGAGCTTTCAGCAGAGCTCTTACTTTCCAACCCAAATCCTGCCCAAAAGGGTGGTACGTTATGTCAAGCACGTGTTGTCAGTTGTCAAAAATGAATGAACATTTTCTTTCACACTGTATTTTCTGAGGTCAAAAAAGAGTTAATATTCCTGGCAGCACTGCAGTCTGTAACCTGAATAACCAACCAGAATGATGTGCTGTGGAATGCTTCTCTGTGCTGCCAAGGACATTGAGGGGAGGAGGAATATAAGGGAATCTTGACTTTTTTTTTTTTCTTTTGCTCTCAGTGGCTCACATGGAATGGGAGCTCAGACATAGAGGCTCAGAAGTAGAGATCTGAATTTAATAAAGCTGTCTGGAGGGGGAGGGAGACAGACAAAAGAAAATCATGGAGATAAGAGAGGCAGAGATAGTAAGAGAGGGAAAGAAAGAACATCACAGTTGACTGGTGATGGCTGTGCCCTTTCAGACTCAAGTGGGTAAAAGTGAAATATTTGTTTAAGAGGTGGGACACCAGCTCATTATGAAAAGAATAAGAAGGAAAAAAGAATATTTTATGGCTAAAACGTACTTCCATGCCACTCTAATGTAATGAGGATAGACAAAAGGCAACAAAAGGCAAGGATAATGGCAAGGCACTGCAAGGCAATTAATGTAGCTGCTTGATTTCATTGCAATTTGGGGGGATATTGGAGTGACCATTTAAATTCAGTACAGCTGCACCCACCGTACGCAAGCAGAATTAGACCCCGTCTTAGGAAAATAACCTCTTTCAAGATAACAATAAATTCCACAGACTACCAAAATGAGAGTTTCTACTTTCTTTACAACTTTTGCAACTTCTCTCCCATTTCTGCTTGGAGAACAAAAGTTATTTGAGGGACAGCAGGGAGGAGTTGACTTATCTAATCGTCACTAACATTGACAGCACTCTCCACCAAGGTACCAAGCTGACTTCTTTATAGAGAGCAAATGCACTGCCAAAGCTCCCATCTAGGGATATTTTTTCTTTTCTTTTCTTTCCTTTACTTTTCCATTACTTTTCTGTTAGAAAAGCCAAAAAGACACCAGAGGGAAAATAAATGCAGATACATTTTTAATGCATACATTTCATTTTCAAAACATGGTGGGCACTTCAGTGCCGGGTGCTGGAACTGCAAGGGGGAATTTATATAATCGGTCCTACGTGTACCTGCTTCATTGCCATAGTGTTGTCCTGCCGATTAAAGCACTGGAATCATAGCTCTGCATTTTCCTTCTCTTTCATACTAAAATTATTGATGTGCTTTGTACAATGTGTAATTGCCATTATTGTATATGTGCCTAGAGCATGTGCAGAGCTGAAATTGAAATAAATAAGCAAATGAAAATCATACAATAGGAAGTCTCTGACGGTATGGTGGGGGTTGGTGCCATGGCATCATGAGCTGAAAATAGGATTTCATACTGCTGTGACTGGTTTTGATAGAGTGAGATTCGATAAGACTAGAAGAAAGGCTGCTATCATCCTCTAGTCTGACCTCCTCTTTATATATAGCACAGATCCTCAGTAAACATCCAAATTAAGGTACCTCTTTTAGCATCCCAGGTCCGAGCCTCACCATCCAGAGACTTCATCGGAGCAGTTCTGATTTAAATCACCTAAGGATCTTGCCTAGTATCATACTTTCTCTTTTACTCCCTCTCTTTCTCTCTCTCTCATACACACTCGGTAGATTTGTTCTTTACATTTAATTTATGCAAGTGAGGCACAGAATACGTTTCAGTAACACCAATTAGATACGCACTAATTTCTTCTCTGTGAAATAGCAGTAAGTAATTAATCAGAATTTTGATCACAACTCAGTTGGCAATTCTAATTGCACTTGCCATTTCCACAGCAAATATGGAATCATTATCTTTTTCGCCTAGTCCTCTCTTCCTAATCATCCAGTGTGCTAGAAGCAAAACATTTCCAAGAACTAGATATCGTCTCTATCAACCAGCAGCCTTAATACCTTCAGACTGAGGGTTACTGGGTTCAGTCCATGGCTGTGTTTTATTTCAAGCTTCATCATAATTTTAAAGTGAATAGCTAGTGGCAGGCTGGCTGCTTGCCTGGAGGAGGGGGGATTCTGCCTCATAAAATTATGAAAAAGGATAAAAGCTAGCAGCTCACTCCATTAAAAACCTTCTGGGAGAGCACTAAAGACACCCGACCTTTGCACAAGCATCCAGCAGACATCTAAGGTGCGTATGGACGTTGATCAGATCTGTATCACCAATGACTGCATTGCATCTCTGAGGCACCACAACCACATTTTAACTCCAGGCCTTATCAGCCTTCTTGGTACTGAATAGGATGATCAGAGGAGGTGAGTACACCATGGTTAACCATAACAGCATTTGCATGACCAGTTAGTGATCATTCTGCTGATCTGTGCAAACTGACAGCACTGGGCTGGAGCAAGAATTGATTACCTACCTAGAAAGTGTCATCGCCAGGGATCTATGGAGATAGGACTCACCTTTGACATGCTGAAAAGGATCTGACAGCGAGACACTCCTCAGATGGTTTAGAGTTGACAGAGAGCAGGAAAATAAAGAGATCTTTATCATTTAGGAACTGAACCCTATAGGGAGCCAAGGGACCTTTGCAACAGGTCCAGACTTCAAATCCAGCCTGACACTTCACCTACTCTCACTGCTGAGAATAAAGGTTTCCTAGGACCTGACAGGTACAGTCTGGTGTAATAATCAGATTCTTTATATAATTCAAGACCAGATCGTTAATATTTTCCAAGGTAATCCCAAACCATACAGAGTAATCTTGGGAATAAACACCAAAACTGAGATAACTCATGAAAAGAGATTTACAAGAAGCATAAAGACACTCCACTTTATGCAAGAAATCTCTGCATAGAATAAGTTGTGAACCAGAATAGTTCTGGTTCTACCTTTACATAAAATTTGAGCAAGTAGCATCAATGAAATTGATGAATCAATGAATGAAATCAATGCAAAATACTATTTTGAAGACTATCCAAGCATCTCCTATACTTCCCAAATCTACCTCCTCTCTGCCCAAACTAACAAAAATCACTGTAAGAAGAGGAAGATATCACTCATCTCTTTCCTTTCCTTCATCTTTTTTTTTTAGTTAATGCTCTTGCTTTTATTGCATATCTGAGAGATCAATAGGAAGGGTTTGAGGGAAACTGTAGCCTTTCAGAGTCCTTCTGCTCCCAGACACCAAACCTCTCCCATAGGAGGGAGGGAATCACTCTCAACCTTAGTGATGACAACGGGGACTGAAGAGGGACAAAACATCTCAGAACCTAGCTATGAACATTGCAGCCAGGAACAACAACGTCTGGGATTTTGGTGAGTTGGGATCTGTTCTTCCACAGAGAACATAAAAATACAAACAGAACAAATCTCTGAACTGCCACAGAGACATGCTGCCCATGCTGAAAAATCTCAAAAATCTCAAAGGCTTTAACCACACATTTTCCAGGGTCAACTCTACTTTCTGGGACACAGTGGGACATGGAAGTTTTCCATTAGCCTTAAAAAGAGGTACTCTGAGGATATGTCTACACTTGTGAAGGCTTTTGCCTTAGCCCTGGGACTCAGTCACATGTATTTTACATTCCTAGAACAATTCTTGGCATGCTTTTTCATCTAGGTCAACTAACACTGACCAAAACAGTGTCTAGGATCTGTCTGAGGGTTAGTGTGGTCTGTGTCTATTCCAGTTTGGATGCAACCAGTCTGGTCTGGAGGGTGAGCGACTTTAATAATTATGCATGTGGCCCACTGAAAGTTGACCCTAGGGCCATAAAATTGGCTCTGGTGCTTTGTAGTTAACCAGCACAAAGCTAGTTAGAAGGTCTGAGATCTTTGTAGCCACACTGTGCAGAGCAGTACCATCATGGTCCCCACTGTTCTTACGAGAAATATCACACTCCAAGCAGCTCAGATGCATGGGAGGCACTGATAGAGTTAAAAATGAGGTGGCCACTACCAGATGTTTCCTAACCAACTCTCCATAATTGTATGGAATCAGCAATGACTGTGCTGACTATCTGAACACATCAGAGAGAAACAAAGAACAAAAAACTTTTCTAAAAACTTAACACATGGGCTGCAAAAAAGAAAGGATGCCTTGTAATTGACTATAATCAGGGTTGCTTAATCACCTCAGAGTGGGAAAAGAAAAAACAGCAGCTCTTGGAATCTGAATTTCTTTGAAGACAGAGTAAACTGACACAGCACAGATTTATGAAGACAGTCAATCACATCCCGGATCAGCTACAGCAGCCAAAAGAAAAAATAAGAGCTTTGAAATCAGAGGCAGTAGGATACAGTCAGACTAGTGCAAAAACCATCGACTTCAACACAAATATGTAAGTAATGAATGGTCCCGAGGAGACATTCTGGCTACATCTTCACTAGAAAATTAAATGTGCCCAGGAGTATTCTCAGACACCGAGGCCAACTGACATGGTCTGGCTGCATTCATCTATTAAACTCTCTCAGCTTTCAAAACAGGATGGATTCATCCAACAGACCGACTGGGAATGTTCCTTGGCACATGTTAACTCCCAAGCTGCACCCAAGAATCGTTTGGGAGAGCCTTAATTGGCCCAGGACAAAAGCATGCTAGGGGCTGTTGTAACCATTTTTGCAGAGCAAAGGATTGTGTTTCCATGTCTATGGGCTGGCATCACTTTATTCATTTTACCATGGGCATAGCCCCTATCCACGTTAAGGTCTGCCCCTGGAGAATGCCGCTGTGACCACAAAATTACCTGCAAAATTTAACCGAGGGCACAGGCCACGTCTGTTAGAGAGGTATCTCTAGCAAAAGGAAATGAACAGAGAAACTTGCAGCCAGTATTAATTCTGGGCCCCTTCAAGACAACAGTTCACACCCAGAGGCAAAGACCAAGCAGACACTGTTTGAAATATTTGGCCTTCTCCTGGTATTGTTGGAGGTTGCTGAATTTTTTCACTTTTAGATCTTTTTAATTTGTTGCGTACTTGTTGCAAAAAATTACTGTTTACTCAGCAGTTTACGAGACTGGAGCTGATGAGTTTTTGCACTAGAAAAATATTTTAAGTGGAGAAAAATAAGATGAGGTAATCATTAAAACTGTTGTTAGTGAGACAAGAAACAAAGTTGTTGCTGTGTGCCTTCTGTTGGTTGCTAGAGCAGCCTTCAAAGTTGAGTGGAAGAGAAGGAAGGGACAATCTAGTCACCTCCCAGCTGTTATCTCCCTGCTGGAAATTAACAATAGATTGACAGCAGCTGAAGAGAGACATGCATACCTACTGTACCTTAAATAATACAGGAAGGATGGGTTTGGGAGGATTGGGGTCACCACAGGCACAAACAGGGGATAATTTCCTGTCTCTACTCAGCTAGTGTCTCTCTGGTTTGATCTAGCCGGACACAACTCTGGTCTTCAATAGTCAGTCATAATCTTTGAGTTCAACGAGGTTATGGCCTCATGTAGCTGTGGGAAATAGTCTGATGAATGATGCTACCGAGTAAACTCCTCCTCAACTCATCATGCACTGAAATCCCTCTAATCAAGGTGCTCTGAGAAACAACAGGTGAAATGTGCATGCATAAAGTCTCACAAAAATAAACTAGCTGTGGAAATCCTTCTTACAGACATGCTAAGCAAATACAGGAGGAAAACTGGGATGAAATTAGGAGTGGTTACACCACCAGGACTCTGCCACTAATGGTTTTTGGAGAGAACAATTTGTTGTCTGCCTTTGCCTTGGCTGAGAACTGTGAACCTCAGTAAAACCTCTTGCTGTTTCTTTTAACCGTATGGTATGGTGTGCACAGAAACATTTACTCTAAGCACAGGTTCAGAGGCAGACAGAGCTGATCCACAGAAGACATCAATGCCAGCAGGATTTAGAAGCATGGGCCAACGTTGCCTTTTTGCAGAGAACAAGAATAGCAGGGGCACGAGGTCAGCCCTCTCAGCAGGACCCCAAGAAAGTCCACTGTCATGAACATCACCTAAGCCAACATACATCTGTGAACAAGCACGGAACAGACAGGGCAGAGGCATATCTCCCAGCCAGGGTGGACACAGAGCCGATGACAGAGGCAGGTACAGCTACCTAGGCTGAGATCTACACTCACAAGACCATAGACACATCTTGGCCATGTGTTTCAATCTTCCTCTGTCTAGATGCTCCACCGATGTCTCTTGTTGCTGTAGACAGGAGTCCATTGTGCATCCACAACAGAGAACACTGAAAGTCTTGTGGCCTCTCATTCGAAACTTTCTGTACATCTACTTTCAGCTTTGATCCATAGTGCTCATGCTAGTGTTTGGATTTTCTATGGAAAGGCACCTAGATCAGTCTCATTATCACCCTTTGCCAGGTTGGCAGCAATACACACAGCTGAAAAGTGAGTGGAGGACTGAGGTGATGCCTCCTGGACTGAAGACACGGGGACATGCCGGGGCAGAGCCAACATCAGGCTGAGTGACTCCAGCATGTGGTGCCGTTACAAATAGCACTTCGCCTGGAGGCCCATCTAGTTGAATTATAAAAAAAAAAAAAGAACAATTAATTAACTTGACTTAAGAGAGGGCTGATGCAGGGCAATGTGACCTTTTCTCTATGTCACATGCCACACGGATTTTAGCCTCCCTCTAATGCTTTGTCACTGCCAGTCCTTGTCTTTTAGATCACTGGATTGCAGGGGGGTGATGGTGGCCAAAGGGCTTGGGGCAGTAGGAGAAAAGAAAGAGATGACTTCATTATTTCTAGTCTATAGACTATTTTTTGGTCTGTACACCAAAGACAGCAGAATCTCATTATCCATCTACCATCTATTACCTTGCAATGTAAAAATATATATATGTCTGCATACTTTATTTCGGGTATTACAAACATGTGACATGTCATGTGTACATTCAGTTAATACACACACTTAAGGTAGTTTTGGCAATATTTTACAGAAAGACTAAGAATGGCATCAGTTTACAAAGTGGCAAACAGAATTATTTAATGCTGCTCATCTTTTGCGTAGATGTGATGGCAACAGAAAGAGCTTTCTGCCATTCCACCAATCAACTCAATGCATTCCTGCAATAGCCCAATCTACTCAAAATTTTCATCCAATTGGTCTACCTCAGTACTGAGAGGGAAAAGATTTAACAGCCTCTGTGTAAGCTGATGAGATTAAGGAGACACTGGGTGAATAAAACAAAGATTCACAGCAAGGAACCTCCACTCCCTTTGCTGCAGTGCATATACACTCTCCCTGATACAGACGATTTCTGTTTGGGAGATTCAGGAAAACATAAGTGAACCTGCATGCCTCTAACCCACTGTGAGGTTAACCTCACAGGGTCAAGACAGACATATGACTAGGTCTCCTACCTGGGAACATGTTGAAATCCAGGTCTTTCGAGGCTTCCTCTGATGAAAAGTCACCTCATTTTGGGGTGTAGTCATACCTCAGTTCTAACACATGTAAATTCAGCTTTGTAAAACAGGAAGAAGGACAGCGCTGGGTCAAAAACATATATAGGCACATCAGTCCCTCAAAAACACAGACACATTTTTATGTTAGGATCTGTTGAGGTCTGTTACTTCAAATTGGATAATGTGAATTATAGGGTATTTTTCATTGAATTTTCTTTTTTTTCCTTTTAGTTGAAAATTAGTCTCTTTACTGGGTTTCTTGTGGAAGCAAGACTTATGCTGTCAAACTACGGATGTGTTCCTCTACCCCGCCTTCATGTATCCTAGCATTTTATAGTTCACTTACTTACAATCTTCACTTGAAAGGGTTAGAGTAGATGTCTTAGAAACATCTTTCAATAGCAAAAACCCTTGCAATCTCAAGTTCTTAAGCTGAAGGAACAGAACCCCTCAGAGCTTTCAATTTCTTCAATATTAATCAGTCATGAAAGACAAAAACATAGGAAGTGACAGTTCCCAAGTGTTCATGCTCACAGGACCAATTCTTAGTTTGGAAAAGTCAAAAATTTCACATGAATATTCAATTTTCTGATTTTTTAACAAAGTAAGTGTTTTAAAATCATCAGTTACATCTAATTTCAAATAGTATTTGTGGAACTGCTATCTTTGTATGCCTTTTACTATCGCTTCCAGTCAAAAAAAGAATGACAAGGGAAACAAAGAAAGATGAAAAAGTTCCTTTAAACAGAAAAATGAAAACTCAATTTTGCATGTTAAATCAAAATAAAAGGACTTTTCTAAGTAAAACTGGAAAAAAAATTTATCTCAGAAGCTTGAAAAAGATTTTTAAAAACCCAACACTAAAATTAAACAAATCTATGTATTGACATACTACACAAAACATAGAAGTCACATAGTGATCAGGACAAAGAATCAGAACCACTGCTATATTGCCCATATATATTTTCTTTCACGTTTGCCAGTGGATCAGATATCTAACAGTGAGTCTGGCAGGATTTCAACAATAGCTATCAGGAGATTGTGAATCTCTCTTCTAGATCTCTCTGGAAAACCCAACCTTGATGTCTAGTGCCATCCTCAGAAGGCCATGGTTTTGCATTACTGTATTTTTATCAACCAAATTACAATGAAGTTTTACAAAACCAATTCAGAGAACATCTCCACTGACCACATGGGAAACAGTCTCCATGTAATTCTTTCTTTCTGAAAGTCCCCTAGATCTGGCTTCTTATCTAGCTTACATGTTTACATGTTTAGACATGAGCATCTAAGTATGAGCTTGTCTGCTTCAGCTGAGAGAAATCAACATTTCCCTTTCCTTGCAAGGGAAATTTATGCATCTTAGACATCATTTTTAGGGTGAGATAAATTATTTCAGTTAAGCAAGATGAATCTTTCTGAGTAGAACTTGAAACTCTCTTTGAAAAAGCAAGTTAATCTAACCCTAACCATGACATTCAGGATACATCTACTCCTTGTCCTTGGTGCACCACAAGGTCTCCCTCAAGACCTGACCCACAGCCCACAACCACAATAAACCAGCAATTACGGGCCTCAGGAACAAGGGAAAACCAACTTTCAGAGCACATGTGATGTGGTGAGCGTCAGTCTGCCTGAAAGCTTCATAGACAGCAAGGCACACCTGGACCTGCTGTCCATGGGAGGCTGCTGGTATTTCTACACTGCCATCATCCACCTGTGTGGTTTTTGTGGGGGTGAAAGTTGGATGGATCTGAAGCCCACCAAGCCCTTAGTTTCTCCATGGATCCTTCTTTGAGGATTGTGTTAACACAGACATCGAGTTCAGAGGTACAGGGTTTCATCCTCTGAATTAGAGATCTTTCGACCACACTGTTGAAAAAGAAAATACAAGGAAAAAATACTTCTCAAGTTCCATTGGATAACACTGGCAAAGAAAGGCATGTCAATGTTATAGCCACATATATCTCAGGTAGAGCAAAAAAACTCATAATGGCTTAAAAATTACTTGTCCATGTCCCATTAAATCACTGTGGCTTAAAATATTGAAGGACATTTTTGAAACTTCTCTCAATGAAATCCGTGCTTTTATCTCAGTGAAAAAAACTCCCAAGTTACTAAACAAACACGATGTGATCAGCAGTAGACCTCAGAAAATCCTCTCATATCTCATTATCCCACAGTTTAGATTAGGGCTTTTATAGCTTGACTTTATAGTTCAACCACAGGATAAGTTCTGTTCCCCTCTGCCTGAGCTTTTCCAGTGTTAATATATTATTTCTGTAACATGAAGAGTAAAGAAAAGAAATATAACATGTTCTTGTGGCAACAAGTTAATTTTGATTTAACCTTCCAGTGCTTGACATTGCGGGCACTAACACTTTGGTTGTTTAAAGACAAACACCAAGTAAGCAAGTAACAAATCCTTACTCAAGCAAAAAGCTTCCCAAAGGTGCTGGCTGCATTGTTTCCTGCAATACAGCGTGTTCCCCAGTCAGTCCTGTTCACAAGATAGGGTTATGCCCTTGCCATGCCAAGATGGATCCCATTGGACCTGTCAAGCACAAAACAGTAAACCTCTGAAAAGAGGTCTGAAGCTGTATTATGAGGACTTTCACCCTGAGAGCACTGGAGGATGGAGAGGAAAACTGTGTCCAAGACCAGAACAGCTACGGTAAGGCTTCTGGCGCTACCATGGACTTGCTTGAAACCTATAGACCTGGCCATGCCACAGTTTCATAGAATCATA
Organism: Steatornis caripensis; assembly: GCA_013398225.1. Classification (NCBI taxonomy): domain Eukaryota; kingdom Metazoa; phylum Chordata; class Aves; order Caprimulgiformes; family Steatornithidae; genus Steatornis; species Steatornis caripensis. Next base: position 164,714 of record VZSC01009417.1, read on the forward strand.
GAATCACAGAATAGTAGGGGTTGGAAGGGACCTCT
>VZSC01009417.1:165166-207292 GCA_013398225.1 Steatornis caripensis
GAGCCCAGAACTGGACACAGTACTCCAGATGCGGCCTCACCAGGGCAGAGTAGAGGGGGAGGATCACCTCCCTCGACCTGCTGGCCACACTCGTGTTAATGCACCCCAGGATGCCATTGGCCTTCCTGGCTGCAAGGGCACACTGCTGGCTCATGGTGAGCCAGCTCACCATGAGCTCATGGTTTCTCCTCCTGCTCTTTGTTTTCTCCATTTAGAGCTGTAAATTCATCACATCAGGATAATTTCTGGCTGTATGATGGTGCCTAGGGTCTCCACTCCTATTTCCTACAGTATGATAACTCTTAACTTCAAACGAACAGAGACTGAGGCACTGCTGAGGAGCAGCAGAAAAGGAATTGCATGCTGGACTTTTGCTCTTGCAATTCAAGCAAGCCAACATTAAGGTCTGCTCAGCTGGTGGTACAATCCACTTTTATTTCTCACTTCAAAATTTCTTTTTCTCCAGTGTTCTACGTCGCACTTCCGCTAATACTTTAAATTTCTTGAATACATCTAACTGGTAGGAAGAATTTACCTTCCCCAGATACTACAAGTCGCAGACTGAGATTTCCAGAGTGACACAAGGATTTGGATGCCTGGTGTCCAACTCCTAGCTAAGTTATTTAAGATTAGACATATCCTTTCCCAGGAAACTTTCATACAGTCTTTCACCAACAGACCCAAGGTCACCCTGACTTCACTTCTAGATGATCATAACTGAAGCAGCTGAGCTTAGGCTGGCTCTGAGTCCTGGTAAATAGATCACCGTGAGGTAAAGACATAAAACAGCCAAGGAGACGTGGCCTTATGCTCGCTGCACACTGGGAGCACAGACAAAGCCACCACATGCTCCTTGCAAACTTTGAGGAAGGATCTGGGTTGGCTTTGAGTTAAATTTGTTTTGAATTTTTTCCTTCTCCTCCAAACTCTAGCCGAAATCTTTCAAAGGCAGGCACCTGAAAAAAGAGACCTTGCTTTTTGAAAGACCTTCCACACATCCGCCTCCCACTGGAGCTAAGCAAAAAGCAATATTATTTTCCTAAGCAGCCCTCAAACTGTGAATATAAAAGCATACAAATTCAACACCCACAAAAAAGAGGAATAAGATAATAACCCTGGACAATGAGAAAATTACACAAGTTCACTTTCCATGTCAGTATGCATTTCCCTTTAAGAATTTCTATTTCCCTTTAAGCAATTCTATTATTCACACATACCATTTCTAATCATTCTTTCAAGTGTTTCTATGTAACTTATCAGGGTTTAATGAATGCCAGAATAAGCACTAGAGGGAAAATCCACATAACTGGACAGTAACCCAAAGGTTTTAACAAGACCTCTACATTTTTCTTTTTTAATATAATCTTTATTCAAGCATTTTCTGCTTTGATCAAAAAGATGGTTTTTTTATTGGTATTATTATTGACTTTTTCCCACCCACCCTCTTCCATAATCCACCATCCCATAACTTGCTAGCCCTCCAGGGTTGCAGTGAAGAGTTATTTGTAACAAAGGGCTTCTTTGGAAACATAATCTACAAGTAAAATTGGTCAAAGTAAACAAGTTAGCTTCTATCCTGCCTTCTACTGAATCAGGCCCCACACTCACTTTGCAGAGAGAACAGTAAAAAAAACCCTGCCAACATCCAACATTGATACATGAATATGTTAAAGAACAAGAGTGATTTGTTTAGTCTGCCACAACGTGGAGGCATTGCTCACTATTAATAATAATTTCTGAGGATGACCTTGTGCCCAGAAGTTATCAGTCACACAAGTTCTGGGACGCTTTGCCACTGGAGGTTAGAATGGCTAAAAGAGTAGATGAGACAAGATGCATCAACAAATAGCACAGGAACTGGATCTACTTTCAGGTAAAACTGTCCTTAGATGGCTGCTTTGGAAGGCATGGCAACGAGAAAAAATATCAGTCTACAAATGCTTAATATTCTTCATAAAGAAACCACCAGCTTCAACAAATTTATGTGTGGTCACTGGCTTCCATTGGGCTTCCTTCTTACTTCCAACACAAATTTGAGTGACTGAGGAAGATGAGCTCCTTGCCCCTAGATAGGCAAAGGAGAAAGCAAGTATCCCTCACTGCACAATGGTCCAACTCTGAAGCAGACTGCGCAGGGAGCTGGAGAAAACAGTTTCTCTAAAGCTGACTTAGATGTCTTACGCTGTGGTTTCTAACAGTAAGGGAGACATCACATAATTTTGCTGCAAAGGAAAAAATGACTTATATTCGTTCTACTTACACCTCCAATAATTTATAATAATAGATTGTAGCATTTACAGAGGGCTGGAAAAGTCCTCAACAAGTGACACAGCCTATTCCCCTGCCTCACAGCAAGCTATGCTCTGTTGGGTTTAATTCCTGACATGTCCTGCTGTTGCTTTGTTTCTTAGCTCCCTCTCCAGAGATGGAAAAAATGCAGTTGTGTCCATCTCCTAAGGCACAGAGATCAGAGACATTACAGAATCCCAGCACGGCAGGGGCTGGCAGGGCCCTCTGGGGATCCCCCAGCCCAAACCCCCACTAAGGCAGGTGCCCCCAGACCAGGGGGCACAGGGATGCGTCCAGGCGGGGTTGAATCTCTCCGCAGAAGGAGACTCCACAGCCTCTGTGGGCAGCCTGGGCCAGGGCTCGGGCACCCTCACGCCAAACAAGTTCTTCCTCACACTCAGGGGGAACTGCCCGGGCTCCACTTTGTGCCAGTTACACCCCAGCTTTGCTCTGATGTGAGGCATGGTTTTACTGTGGTCACTGCTCAGAGTGAGATGGAGATAGTTTAAATTACTTGCCACAATGTTCACCAAATCTGTTGCTGAGGTCCAAGAAGAGCCAAGGACTCTCCTCAGCTATTAGGAAAATTATTTTTACCAAGCATCTTCTTCAACTGAATATTTATCCAATAGAGCTGTACCCCCTACTTCTTTCACATTTAGTTTCGGTACAACTTTGAACCCTGTTGGTGCCTTTGATCAGGTAATGCTACAATCTCCTATCAGTTCCACAGGGGGAAAAAAACCAATGTGCTTGCAATATGGACCTTATAGGTATGAAACTAATTTTCAGTCCACTAACTGTTGCATCCTAGTGAGCATGGGAAGAGAACAATGAGGCAGACTTACTCTAGTTTTGCAATGTGTTTATTGATTTCAGAGAAACCACCACAGGAACCAAGTTTATCAGTGAGTAGGAGGATGTTTCAGGAACAGAGCCCAACTGAAAATAATCAGCTCCCTTTAATTAATTGCATACAGTTTTATTGCATAACTGATGCTTTTAAACCTTGGCCAATTAGCTTGTCAAACATAGAAGTTAAATTCTCTATTGGTCTCTCAAGTAAGGTCTATGCCAAAGTTTTAATTCAACTTGCCTTATCTGAGCAACCAGAAAATAGGGCCTCTTGAAACTGAAATGGTGGGCAGTTACCCAGAACTGTAAAAAAAGGATCGAAAAGACAGAGAAATAAACCAAAGACACAGAAGTTCTAAGCAGGACCAGTATCTGACTCATGTCCATGACCTCCAGTCTGGGGTATGTTACAATTGCAAGGTTACTCCGCCTAGCCAACCTGCTTGCTAAGGCAGGTTGAGGTACTATTGCCAAATTAACGTGCTTACAACACAGAAGAAAAAACCCAAACCACCACCTTTAATTTGAAAAGAAGTACTAGAATAGCCTATGATGTTTCAGTGTGATAGCTGCCTCACTAGCTGTGTGTTCCTTTCCCAGCACTGTAGAATGCAGGATGATTTTATACTCTTATATATTTATATATGCATGTGTTAAACGTATATAAAGTTTCATATGTTAAGTTAATAACTAAGTTCATGGCATGATTTCTGAACATGAGGAGGAACTTTACTGTGAGGGTGACAGAGCACTGGAACAGGCCACCCAGAGAGGTTGTGGAGTCTCCTTCTCTGGAGATATTCAAAACCCACCTGGATGCATTCCTGTGCAACCTGCTCTAGGCTAACCTGCTTTAGCAGGGGGGTTGGACTAGATGATCCCTAGAGGTCCCTTCCAACCCCTACCATTCTATGATTCTATGATTCTATGATATTAGGTTGAGTATTCGATGTAAATACCCAAGATGCAAACATTCATTTTCCAGTTTCTTAAATGCAATGCTAGTAAATTGACTGTTTTTCCAAAGCACTGATCTGTTTCTCCATAAATGCATTGGGGTATTCGTATGTTCTTTTCAACTAATCATCTTAACTAATAATTATATTAATATTCGTGCCACATACCCTGAGCACCCCAAGGTGCTCATTGTGTCAACTACATATGCTTTGAACTTGATAGAGTGATGATATCTTTTCAAAGATATGCCTTACATGCTAAGATTCTGCCTGTTATATCTCAGTAATTATCAAGTGAAAAGTTGCTTTTGGGGTGTACCAACCTCCTGGTCCAAGCTTAGTCAACATTTGCAGTTTCATTAGCTAAAATGCCCTATTGAGTCCCTGTCCTGGGTGCACTATGGCTGAATCTGAGATGGATGGTTTCTGCACTTACTGCTTTTTCTTGGTGTGCATATGACTCAGATCACATCTACATTAGTAAACCAAATAGTGTTACCGTGTGATCTCAAATACTGTCTCGTGATCACCCACATACTTTAACCATTACCACATTCCTCAAAGCAGTTTTGGTCCCTGCAACTAGCACTCTCCAGCACTACGCTCAGGCGTGGCTGGATCTAGGCAAGAGATTACATGCTACGGGGACATGGACAATGTCATGGGCAAATAGTTTTGTTTAAAAGACTTGTTTAAAGTGGCTCTACTTCTCAGATGGTTTTCAGTAACCACCTGTGCTGGAGACCTTCCTTTCTTCTCCTCCAGTCCTTATTCATTGCACAAGTTTCAGTTTCTCCAGGAGATAAGTCAGAGCTCTTGTATACCACCCTGAGCCATCTCCAGAACAATCACATTTTGAACCAAATGAGACAAAACTGCCTGCTTGTTGCTGTGATCATGTAATGCAAGACTGTGTGAAAACCTAAAAGCACAAACAGGAGAGCAAGGCAAACTAAGGTCATACAGGCACACATCTAAGTGATTACCTGCTTTAGTAATGTCACATGGACACCGTTAATTACTCGTATGTAATTTTTCCCAGTGTTTCACAGGGCCTCAAACTAGTTTAGGATCACATCATACCAGATACTACATAGACACTTCTTTAGTCCCAACACTGAAATGTCAAAGTGGAGGTAAAAAAAGAATGAAACTCATTTCATAGGATAACCAAGTAACTTCTTCAAAGTCACAAGAGCAGTTTTTAGCAGAGTTCCGCAATGGACTCAGACCTGTTGAGTGCTGAATGATTCTATAGTAGCAGCCTCTGTTTCCCTGCCACTCTCACAATAAATTACTTCTCCATGCTAATGGCTGAACCTGCTGGCTCCTGTGATGTAAGTCTGCCAGCAGTGAAACCTCTAACACAGCATATTGTGAACTAGGAGAACAGTTAATTTTCCTTTAGAGGTAGACCTGAGATTGCTCTGCCCACAGCTCATGCCCAACCTGAAGTGGAAGTCATACTGTCTGTGTCTGCGTGACACAGCTTCTGGTTCANAAACTAGGAGAACACTTAATTTTCCTTTAGAGGTAGACCTGGGATTGCTCTGCCCACAGCTCATGCCCAACCTGAAGTGGAAGTCACACTGTCTGTGTCTGCGTGACACAGCTTCTGGTTCAGAGCTGGCTCATGTCGTGTCAGCCCGGATCACAGACAGACAAGTGTGACTTTGCTTGGAAGAGGTCACGTCAACATGGCCAAGGTGTGATGGTCCCCACAAGAATTTGTCTTTCAGTTCTGCTTTCACATCACTGTCTTCAAGCCACAAGGTGATATTTTCGCTACTTTTCTCATGGTTCTTTTACAGCAATGAACCAGCATGAAAAAATTAAAGATGCTTTATCTGAAACATCCACAAAGGAAATCCTGTGTCTCTGATGAACCTGACTTCCTCAATTTCCTGTTTGCTGCACAGCTGTCTGAATTGGATGGATCTCAGGAACATTTTTTTGGACATATTTGTCTACCTCAGTTGGAAGTCAGTCTCCTTGTGTTAGAACATAAGGGTCTATAATCTTTAAAAAGAAAAAATGAACCCACAGTGAAAACAGAAAGAATGAAAAGAAAACAAACCAACAAAGAATCTATCCTGTCATAACATTTGAGATTCTGGTATTTGCTGGCCTTGGAGTGGGTTCAAAATAAATGAAGGAAATGTGTATTTCATTAAATGCTAATATTTAGAAGATAAGAAGGAAAAAATGATGAAATGTTTCCAAGCACAGTTGTGAGGACAGTGCCTCTGTGTGTGTGCATAAACACACGCTTGTGTACACACATACATGCAGTTGTGATTGATTGTCTCTGATTCAGAATACTGCTATGTAGGAAGAATTACAGGGGAAGGAAAAAAAAAAAAGATTTATTTTCCCAAGCCATTGCTCTTCATGTGCATGGGAAGGGCTTTTGCGCTTCTCATTCTCCATCTCTTTTCAGAATTGCAACTGAATCCTTCCATAAGGATCCATTATTTCTGTAAATGAGACTCAATCTTATAAGTAAACAGTCATTGAGACATATATACATATAGGCATATGTAAAATAATCTCAGTTCTACATAAAGTAAACTGTGCTAGGTGCCTTAGTAATAAACCTGGTTGATCAAAATCTAACCAGCATGTTCCCGGTTGATGGTATACTTGTTGATGGCATACTTGTTGATGGCTAAACTTTGAGGTCTCTTCTCCCTTCTACCACAGATGACTTTGTGTAATCCCTTGGCTCCTAACTGACCTAGTCTGTAAAGTTAGGACATAACACGTTTGCCTCCTAGGGACACAGTGCCTTGGGCAGCAAGAAGGGTCATGAAGTGCCCAGTATTCTTTTGTCAGTTAACAGATGCAATGCAAGGAAACTAGAGTGGGATTTAACACTTCAAATGCTCAGGTATTTTGAAGATAGCTGAAAGAAGGAGAGCATTTGATGTCTGAGATTCAAATAACGCAGCAGAGCAGGAACTGAAATTTTCATAAGCAACAGTCAAAGCTTAGATCTTTCACAGCACATCTGAAGATAATGAACCTCTGCAGTTTATTTTCATAGATAGTTCTGGACACAGTTCTTTTTTTTTTTTTTTTGCAGGTATAGTGGATAGAAAACATTTCACTGAACTCAGAACCGTTTCCCTGCTAAAATTCAATCCTTTACTGCAAGTCCATAGGTTCCAGAGTTTAGATATTTGTTTTCTAACATACACCAAAAAAAAAAAAAATCTTCATTTTGTTCTTTGCAGCTGAACCATTTCTGAGCAAACTTGCAGACCAAATCCCACCCTAGGCATAAATCTATCTATCTTTGGAAAAGAAAGGCAACAAGTGTAGCAAATAAAATAGAAGTATAGGGCATTAAAAAAATAAAATAAAAATAAAATATAAAACTAGGAGCAGCTGAAAAACAGAGATGATGATGGAACATGTTACAATAAAGACTGTCAAACTGTGGCTTGCATAAAATTCAGTGGTACTCTTGGATAAAAGCCATTGATCCATGGTAACTTACTTTTAAGTGGACAACACCTACCAAGGAACTGGTTAAATGCCATGGTCTGGGTTTCAGGTAAGACTATAAGGCAGCAAGGACACAGTTTGGCTGCTGCTTGGGAAGGCTGTGGAGGTTAAGAAGTTTGTCATTAGATTCCTGATTTGTGGAGAATGTGGTAAATCATAGCAAAAAGGAAGAAAGAAGTGACACAGAGACAGAGTTTTGGTTGGGAGACGGAGGATCTTGGGGTTCCTGTGAGATAGAGGAGTTAAGGGGTCCTGGCTTGTGGAGGTAGAAATGTGTGTTGGGGTTGGGGATCTTGGACAGGTCAAGCAGAATGAAAAAGCAGAAAAGGAAGGGAGTTGAGGTTGGGGTGCCTGGAGGTCACCGGTGATGTGAAGACTCACTTAGTGTCAGGAGATTTTGACTTTCTTGTGCTAGACCTTGGGCTTCACCAGAACTGTTCCCACTTCTACATCCTCCATATCTCCCTTCTTTTTGTGCAGCATGTGACACACCACTTGACTTGCAGATGTGCTGGATTTAAAGAGACTTCATCAGTGTGTTATGTGAAACAAGCATTACCAAAGCCTTCTCAGCAACAGACATCACCAACACAACATCCCACCCAAGTGCATCCTCTTTTCCTTATACTGGAGATTATAAATCAATCAATTCCTCACCTTCAGAAATATTGTCTGCTCAGTAACAACTCACGCATGAATGGAAAATGTTATAATCCCATTTTTATAACTTCAGACAGAATGGGGAACTACCAGATTTATGCTGATATAATTGAGGGATAATTTGTCATAAATATTTCTGAATCATTCACAGTGATCAAAGCTAACTGAAAATTTATTTTAGAAGTTGGGTTTCTATGTTGTTATTGAAAGAAAATTGCATTTTGACTAAAATCAGGTCATGTGTCATCGTTGTCCCCAAAAAAGGAGAAAAACAAAGAAATATTTGGGCTGAAATATTTGAAGTGTTAAACACATCTCCTTTTTTCCATGGAAAAAAAATATTCTCAGGAAACTAGTAGGAAAACAGTTTATGTCTGCTTTTATTCAACAATGCTTTCCAGAAGAAAAGAAGCATTTTTATATCATAATTCAGATGGCCTGCTAGTTTTCTACTTCATGTCAGAGCTCTGATTAAGGGATGGGGTATCTTCAGTTTTTTGGTTTTGATCTGGTACCATTGGATAAAATCTGAACACCTTAAATGTTCCAGTTTTATATTTCCATGGCTTTGTAGTTACTCAATAATATGCTACAGCAGAGGAGAGTTAAAGAAACCAGTTTCATGTGAAGTGAAACCAGTGCTTTCTTACAGGGCTGTGGTTGGATTCCTTGGTACCTACAAATGTGTAAAAGTTTTTCGTTTAGTTAGGACAGAAAACTGGAGTTTCTCTCCAGAGAACATGCGTTGGTATTCCCACTTTGAGGGAACAGAAGGGTTCGCTGACAGTGGTTTTATTCCCAGACCCCATTTTTTTTTAGCCTCTGAGAGTCTATTATCTTTGAGAACTTAGTCATCTACTACTTATGATTGAAATTGAAAATGAGTTAAAAATTACTGAATGGGCGATGGCACATATGCACATATGTGCACATACACTGCATGATCACATAAATCTCATGCTTAAAGAAAGCCAACCTAAAAAAGAGAGAGAAACTTGATGTATTAATATCAATAAATTAATTGTGTTTGTCCATTTAGCCGATATGCCTTTCTGCAAAACTCAGGAGCGCAATCCACCGGCTGCCAATCCAGCATATCTTTGTGACACTCATTCAGAAACGTGGCCCCCACAGGCTGCCCAACGCCCTCTAAAATGCGTAAGAAAGCTGCTTTTCTATCCACAGAACTTGGTAAGTCCCACAAAGAGAGGAAAAGATGAAAAGAGAGAAATCCCTTGGTATTTGTGCCTGCTTCTCTTTCAAATGGAATTAATGGTGGTTTAATGGGGTATGAAAGGATGTTTTACTGGAAACAATGAGGAACAATTGTCTAGCTCACGTTTCATTTCACAGGTCATTATTGCATTAAGAAGTAAATCGACCAAGTCCGGTAAATAACAGTCTGTGTTTTGCCCAGAGCATCAAACCAACAATCTTAGCAGTAACCTACTAATATCTTTGTCATTTTTAACCCTTGCAGGGATCTGCTCGGGGCTAAACAATTATAGTCTTCACCCACCCCTAGCAGGTAAGCATTATTCATTTTATTTCTCATCCCTTCTTCCTGCAAACCCCACAAGGCTGGGTTTTTGCATTGTTGTTTTGTTTATTAGCCAACCTAGCCAACTGTGTGTCTGGTGGCCTTGAAAAACAACACATATTTTAGTGACTGCTGCAGGCGTCTTTAAACAGGCTGCTTCCTCTGCAAAATTAATTGTTGCAAAATGCAGTGCTTCCCCGGTAAAGCTCTGCAAACTAACACTCAGCAGTTTGGTTGGATTATAGATATGCCTCTAAAATCTAAGGAAAATAATATAGTTGTAATTGCAGGATGCGATTCACATTTTTGGTTTTTAATTGCATAAACAAACGCAGTCATCTAGTCTCCTTAAAGGTAAGAGCCATCAAGCCTAGGGAGGTTGTACGATGTAGGCTGCTGTCCTCAGCTCTGTCTGTGACTTGCTCCAGAGCAGCTCATTTCTCCACTTTCCTCTGTTTCTCCTGAAGCTTTCGGGGTTGACTACTTCTAGCAGCTTCTTCCAGAACATACCAGAAAAGATTCTGGATGGCATTTAGTAGTAATAAAACCCAGCTACTGACTCAGATCTGTGGGCATCACTGAAGCAGAAATGATAAAGAAGAGTGAAATGGTGCCTCAGGAGAAGCAGCATGATGTCTGAGTTACTGAGCCTTGAGGATAGGTCCCAGATAAGGGGCCTGCCTCCGTTTGCGTTCCCTGGTGCTGCAAATGCCACTCAGACTCTGTACAACATCTTCCGTGGGACTAACCTCTACACTTACATATTACACAACCTTTCAAGCGCATTAGCATTAACCAAGAACAGGCAGACTGGCTGAGAGGATAAAGCGCGTGGAGTGGGAGAGAATATTTCTTCACTAATTACCTCCCTAGTAGTCACTCTTTGTCTTCATCACCAGTATTTAGAAAATCCTAATGACCAGACCTTTCTACTACAACACTGTGGCCTTTGGACCCCTAAATCACTGTCAGGTTCCTGCAGATCACTGAGCATCCTTACAGAACTTTGAAAATAGGTCCAGAAATGGCCTTCTGAAGTTATTTGATCCATTCTACTTCCCCTCAGGAAAAAGATCACCTCTACCTGGATCGTCTAAGGATGTTTGCATAATTTCCACTGGTAAGGACTCCACAAGCCACTCAGGCAAGCTACTCTAGTGTTTTGTTGTCTTTATTCCAACATTTTCTCCCTCACATCTAAAAATACCTTGATGAAATTTCAGCCTGACATTTCTGATTCTGTAGACTTGGGGAGCAATTTATTTCTCTCTACTCCACAGCAGTCTTCCATGTTTTTGAAGGCGGTTCTTAAATCTCTCATCTATCTCTTCTGCTCAAGACTGAGTCACTCAACTTTGCTTCTGTTTTCCAGATGCCTAATGGTTCTTTTCACCTTTAACTGTCAGAGTCCTAAATTAATCCATGGACCACCAATGATTTATAAATCACAACTTAAGAACCACTACTCTGAAATAGTAGCCTCATCATATCAATGATAACAAAACTTATGCTTGGGTCACAGACAACATTTATATACAAAAAGGTAGAAAGGTGGATATGAAATCCATAACTAGACTCTTAAATGTAGATAGCACGGTGTTTTGGGGGCACTGAGCTATTTTTTATCTCACATGGAAACAAATGGTCTCTCTGAGATTTCACAAACTCTAAAAATGGTGTCATTTTTTCAAATAGTTTCTCAAATACAGGAGTTCAGTTTTGAAAATGACAAACCTGTTTTATCCTCGGAGATTAAGGCTAAAAGGAGAAGTCAAGAATTTCTGATAGCAATTATAGTCATAAACTATTTGCTGACATGTCTTCAAAAAGGATTGCTATCCTAAGGGCCAAGGTTATCTCCCATAGTCAGGGACCTGCCTTTGCAACGACTTTTTCCAAATTTCATTATTCCTAATAGCTATGTATACATATTTTACATTTATGCAGCTGAACACCAGTGCATGTCTGCTTAAAAGTACTTGAAAAATTCAGAAAAGTAGAAAGGGTGGTACAAAAGGCTAAACTCCATTGACAGCAATGAGCATGCAAAATGGATGGGTTTGCCCAAGGTTTTTTTCATTAATTGTGAGGAAAGCATTTGATGCTCTCAATGGGAACAAGAAGATAAAATTTGATAGGCTTATACATTTGTACATGTATATATATGTGTGTGTGTGTATATATGTTTTACTCTGTGCCAATCACATGGGCAATGAACAAAGCCATTTGTTCTTATATCCTAGCTTCAGAATTAAGGAAATAACTTTCCTAAAAAAGGAAAATAGCTATTTATTAGACACTGAGATACAGATGAGTTTAAGAGAATGTAATTTATAGCATATCAAAATGGAAATGTCATATGGCGACTTCAGCCCCAGTGCTGACCTAGTTTGCTAGATCTTCAGCTCTGGTCTGTTCCTCTGTGATTTACCAAAAATAAATTATGCAGAGGAATGTTTTGCCTTGGCAGAGCTGCCCCATAAGGCACAATCTCATGTTGGCATACAGATGAGCTGTGGGCCTTCTTCCCAACCTGTGGATTCACCACCCACAGAAGCCCCTCATTCTGCCATGCTGCCCTCACATAGCAGAGCTGATTCTTTATTTCAGCAGGTTCAGCCATCTCACACCTGATGAGCCACCACATAAGTATCAAAGATACAAAAATAACTTATATTCCCTTTGGTTTACTTTAAACTTTGTTGTCCCATGAGCGTCAAAAAATCCTCCCAGCTTTATCCTTGACTTTGGTCTCATCTTAATTAAGGTCTGCTGAAATCTTTACCCGGGGTATGTTTTCAGAAAAATTAAGTAAAAGTTACAGGCATTTTCTGTTCATATTAGGTTTGGGTTTTATAAAGCAATAACTTAGTATCAGCTCTTTTAATGTCCTCCATTGCCACTTTCAACCCATTTTGCATGGGCCATTTATTGCAGAAGAATCAGATGTCTATCTGTGAACAACAGAAAAAGCTTCAGAAGAAAGCAATAAATGTTTCAGGCCAATATTGCATCTGTTTCGTTCTTTGCAAATCTGCCAGACCTGCATTCTCTTCTCAAACATCTTTAATTACTACACATTACTACCTGCATGGCAGGTGTAGCTAATCATAGTCCTTGGAATATTAAATATATGTGGTGCAACATTTTGACACAGCTTTAGTCCTACATTGGCAGCGTGTGTGCTAAAATGATACACTTCCTCAATTATTACTTGAGAAATTTATTCAATAATAACAATTAACTGAAGAAAGAAGACAGTACAAAAACCTTTGATCCACATTCCCTGGAATTTTAGGCTCTTTACATATAGATCTGACATTTTATCTTATTTTTTATTAAACTAGCAAACCTCTCCATATTCATATATGACATTGAACCTCAGCGCTATGCAATCTTCCAGAGTTTTTTACAACTGCAGTTGACAAAATCGAGTGTGTGAATGTCTGTGCAAGTTGCTTCAGATAAGCATTTACACATGGAATACCTACACTCTTATGATCTAGAAAATGTACTAATTACCTTTAGAGTGTAAGCAAGATTACTGTAGGTATTTCACAATTTTAAATTTGTCTAGATTGAAAACAATATAGGAAAATATAGTCTCCGTTATCTGTTGGTCAGATAAAAAGATTAATTGTCCACAACACATTAATTGTCTCACCAATAGATTCCCACTGATTCATTTTTTTCCAATAAAACACTTCAGCTTTTTAAATACTAATTAAAAAAAAGTTTGGGATTATTTTTTGTTTAAAACCACAGTCAGAAATTATATGTTCAGTATAGTTCCAAAAAATGCTCCAGGCATGTTTTTTAATAAAAAAGTAGAATGTAAAATACATTTTTGGCTGATTCTAGTTAATTCAATCGTACTGTTCAACCTGTCTAAGAGGGGTGGGTGCTTTTAGTTTAAAAGTCTGGCTGTCAGGGTTTTGGAAGGATATGCATTAATTCAATGACTGACCTTGGGCAAGTCACAAATTCTGTCCTCTGTCTGGCAAGCTAGTGTCAAAATATATGCCTATCCCACAGAAGTATTACAGACCTGAATTTCACTGATGCTTCTACTGTATCCAGAGAACTTACAAGGAGATGCCAGATTTGTGTAAGGTAGAAAATAAATGCAATTATTCACACTAAATACAAGGAGAACTTATTAAAATGGGAAGAAAAAAAATGCACAATAGCTAAATCCTGCAGCCTGGAACTTCCTTACCTTTCAGTACATCAGAATTACTGCACTGAGTAAAAGTAAGCAGAACAGGGACTCCACCAGTGACACTATCATAAAATAGGATACGCAAATAAATTGCTTTCATGCAAACCTAAGGATCTTTCTGCAATTCTTTAGAAACCAGCATGGAAGTCATATTGGGAACTTTGAATTATAATTAACAACTTCAAGATACACAGAAAGATTATTCTTCTCACCAAGTTTGAAGCCATGTGAAAGACAAAGAATAGGAATGGGAAGGACTGGCTTTTGGGTTTGCACAAGATCAGTAGGGGCTCGATCCCTGCCTGCATGAATGTGGACACTCAAAGGCACCTATCCTGAAGAATCCAATATTGTCTAGGATGTCAACGTGCTTTCATGCTGTAATACCCTGACATCTTGAATCCTCATAATTTTATGTTTAACTATAAATATCAGCTGAGATTAAAGACCCATATAGCAAGTTGCAATCTTTTTGGTTCGCTTGGAAATTGAAAGTCACATTCTCGGCTCTAACAAGGGGGAAAAACATTTCTGCAAGTATAGATACTGGCAGAAACTCTCATATGGGGCAGGATAAAAGAAGACAAACAGATTAAGTTACTGATGTTCTGTATCTGGCTGCACAGAGCCAAATGAATACCTACTCCTTTCTGCTTTTCTTAGTCACTTTATCACTAAGTTGGGTCACTGACACAGGCTATAATTTAATATTCAGGTTAGCTCATTCATCCCCCAAGGATTGATTCTGGGGCTCATGCTGCTCAACGTCTTCATAATTGATCTGGATGATGGGATTGAAAGCACCCTCGCCAAGTTTGCTGATAACACTAAACTGGGTGGTGAGGTATACACATTCAGAAAGGAGAACCATCCTACAGAGAGACCTGGACAGGCTGGAAAGGTGGACTAGCAAGAACAGTATGAAGTTTAACAACGGAAAGTGCAAAGTCCTGCACCTCTAACCGAAGAACCCAGTGCAGGCTAGGATCTGGGTGGCTGGGGAGCAGCCTTGCTGAAAGGCACTTGGAGGTCCTGATGGACAACGGCTGAACCTGAGTCAGCAGCTTGCTGCTGAAGCAACAATGGCAAATCAGATCCTGGGCTGCATCCACAGGGGCATGGCTAGCAGACATAGAGACATGACCATTCCACTCTACTCAGTGTGTGTCAGCCCACACCTGAACTAAAATGTCCAGTTCTGGCACCCAAAGTTCAAGAAAGATGTGGACAGACTGGAGAGGGTCCAAAGGACGGCCACAAAGATGAGCAAAGGGCTGGAGAACTTGCCCTGTGAGGAAAGACTGAGGGAGTTAGGTCTCTTCTGCTTGGAGATGAGAAGGCTCAGAGGACCTCACCATAGTATTCTAGTACTCAAAGAGAGGCTGCAAAGAGGAGAAGGAGCCACACAGAGAAAAAATGTTGCAATGGGTACAGTTTGTACTGGGAGAGGTGTTATCTTGCTATAAGAAATAATTTTCTATTCAGTGAGAGCAATCATTCACTAGAGCAACCTCCCTGGGGATGTTGTAGAGCCTCCATCACTGGACATTTTCTAGATGTGATTGGACAATCTGCTAGAAAATCTCATTTAGGCTACCTTTCCACAAATGTTTGGACCAGATGACCTTCTGGAGGTCCTTTGCAACCTGAGCTGTTCTATGATTCTATGTTTCTATGATTATTCAGCCCAAATTGCTTTTAAAATGCCTAGAATGTGTCTGCCAGCAGGAAGAAAATATGTGTGTTTGCAGGCTCTAGATTAAAACTTGAAATGCTTGGTTTTGTCTATCAGACATCCACATACTAGCCCACCTAACTTCTGCCCTTAAGGTGTTAATCTCTGTTCACCACAGAGAACATTGGAGGCAGTGGAAGTGGGGTCAGATGAATCTTCTACCAGCCTCTGGTCCTCAGCTACATTTCCACCAAGGAAAGAAAACGGACTTCAGTGTCTCTGGGAGTTAGCCGTTGTTGGGCTATAGGCATTGTCATGAGGCAGTACGATAACAGAGTCCTACAATTATTGCAGACAGCCAGCAAATGGTTGAAAATTTAACTAAGGGTTGATGGTTGTGTCAGCAATCCACTGTGGAACAGGGGTTTTAACCTGGACACAGAAATCAGATGAGTGCATGAACTGTTCACTTATCTTCATTCCTCAGCTAGACACACTCATGTTTATAGCTAATTCTGCTGTTCAGCCTGTGATTCCGGTATTTCCTGTGTTGTGGTACCATTCAGTGCTCCAGGTCTGGCCCCAGGCTCTTTTGTAAGAGGTTTGGTATAGAGATGAGTTTTTGGAGAAAAACATTATGTCATCCAAAAAATGGCAGCTCAAAGAG
This sequence comes from Steatornis caripensis, assembly GCA_013398225.1. NCBI lineage: Eukaryota > Metazoa > Chordata > Aves > Caprimulgiformes > Steatornithidae > Steatornis > Steatornis caripensis. The sequence goes on from VZSC01009417.1 coordinate 181,541, forward strand.
ATTAAGATAATTACAAATTCATGTTAAACTCATTAAATTGTTTTGGATAATTTGAAAAATGATACTGTGAAAGTTCCTCATAAATGATTTAGGGTCAGGCGGGGGGTGTTGGAAAACACTTCATTCTAAACTTTTGCAGCATTATATTTAACAGCAAAAAAAAAGAGCAAAAAGTATCCTTAAATTAAAAAATAATTATGCTTTGTTTGACTCAAATCAAATTTTGTTGTTGCTCCTTTTTCTTCTAGTAGAAATAATAATAATGAAAATCTTGGATCTGTTACCTCCTTGCCTGGGGTTTTTTTCTGAATTTTGAGGTTTATCCAGAAAACTGAAACTTCAGTTTTACATGAACAACTCTGCTTCTACAGAAAGCTGCAATAAAAAGACCTGGTCTATGACCCAAAGAGCTAACACAGGAGGTAAAAGACCAGGCACACAGGAAGACAAAAGAAAAAAAAGTGGGTACATTATTAAATACATATTGCATGGCTTGCTACTGCCAATCTGCAGCGGGCAGGACTCACGAAGCCAAGCAGTCCCTCCTTGTCTATTGCATACATGCACACACACACACACATATATATATATATATAAACACAAATAATATATCACATATATTCTATACTGATTGCATTTTCAATAAAAGATATCGTATGAATTCAGGAACATTAATAACATACTGAGAGGTCCACAGTGCCCCCTGCCATGGCTCTCTCAGCCTCTTCCCTATGGTATTTTTCTGGGAAAACATCTTCCTAGCTTTTGTGTCCCTGAAGTACATTGAGTGTTTAGGTTTGCTCCCCCTGGAGTAATTAGAATATCTAGAAATGGCTAAGGGCCTATAGCTTCAAGCTGATTGTCCAAGCTGGAAGCTTAAAGGGAATTTATATCTGGATGAAGGTGCAATTAAGAGGATGTGGAAAGCCAGAGCGTTTGAGTCTCAAAGAAACTTGTGTCCTTGAACTGTGGAGGGGGCAAGGATGTTGTGTAGCTACCTGAAAAGACTATCTCCTGTCTCTGTGCTTAGTCAGGCTAACAGAGCACTAAACACTGCATTGCAGTGCTCTGATGAAGATGCTGGAGGTGGTAGGAATTACTTAGGTTTAACAGGGTACCAGGTGGATGCGGAGATGAGAGGATCAGCAGATGGGTGTTGACCCCCCAGAGTACCAAATGCTCATCTGCATTCAGGAAAGGCAGAACTCCAAGGGGTGAGGACTGCTGATTAGCATCATAATACCACCATCGTCACGTCACTAGCCTTCAATTGCTGTCACACCAAGGAGGAATCTGGCTCCACAGAAGATCCGTGGAAGCAAGAAAGGTGAGCACTTTCTCCTGTTTGTCTAGCATGGGAGCCTGCATTGCACTGTGCAAAATGCTCAGTGCCACAACTTTCAGAAAGGAAAAGGAGGGGGGAGAGAAGGGAAGAAGATGACCATGAATTCACCTTAGCAACAAGCTGTGCCTTTCCAAATGTCAACCTTAAGATGAAAGGAACTGCAGGTCAGAATGAGAAATACAGAGGAATTAAACACACAATTGTGAAGGGAAGGGGAAAAAAAATCCTCATTCATATTTGGGCAGCAAGAAGAAAACACAGCAATTTTGCTATAGCCTCAGAGGCAGGCAGCATTTACCATATGCTGTTGCCTCCATTACACAAGTAGATAAACCCTGTGGAGTGCAGGTTGCACTGTCAGTGCAGTTCACATGGTGGGGATTCCTGGCATGCATATGACTGTGTGCCAGGATGTGCCAAAATGGTGCGAATCTCAACAAATGCCAGGTTCTGTATGCAAAAGTATGTATGCATTAATACGCAGGTGCTGAGTGGTAATACTGCTAGACTATTAGCGCTTGCATTCGATTCATAATCAGGGCAGAAAAGGTAGAGTAAAAAGCAATGTGTTTGCATCTAGACAACACATTAATCAGCCATGTAAGCAGCCAGTTAGAGCGAGATCCTTAGAGGAAAAGCCTTTACTGGATACACATTAGACATTTTGTTTAAAGATTAAAGTTCTTCTTGTGTTTAATCAGTTTTAGAGTGAAATGGAAAACGGGATTAATTACAGTCGCTTCCATCAGTCTCTCAAGCCGCTGGAGTCACAAGTGATGCACCTTTTCAGTAAAACGTCCACTATCAGCAGCAGGTGCAGGAAACACTAATTGCAGTTAAAGAGTTTATTTGGAATCAGAGAGCTGAGTTTTAATCAGGATGAGAATGGAGCCTTGCTGTGTGAACCTTCAGAAAGTGGTTACCAAGAAGAATGTGCCTTCTTAAACAAGAGAGAGGGGCCTTTACACTTCTGGAGTGGGTTTTCAGCTTATCTCTGCAATGGGATATGGATTAAAATCCTTGCTGGACCAATTATTGTTATTATTTTGCACTTAGTAGCATTTACATGGCATGTCTTACTTAATGCTCTCAGAGGACTCTGCAAAGGTCAGGTAAGTTCTGTTCTGCTCTTAAAAGGAACAAATTAAATCCTGAAGGGGCTAAGGATGCCAGGTGACATCATTCTGCAAGAAGACAGAGAGACACTGACGGACACAGAACTGTGCAATGAGGCCTGCAAGACTTCTAGACAGTAATTCACTACATCCACCCTGGAAAGGCATCACACAATCTGGGACCACTACCATCTTAACCTCTGTTGCAGGTCTCAATGAAAGTCTAGAGTAAACCCACACCTCATGGGTCAAATGAATGCATGACTTTGCAAACACTCCAGATAGCATAGCTACTTACCAGCTTGCAAGTAGAACTGTGCCCATTCGAATTCTGATTTGGGGAAAACAGAAATAGGTGGTTCTAGGTCCAGGACACCTCCATCCAAATCCTTGAAAAGGGCCTTCCTAGAGTCTTTGCATCTATTTTCAGGCAACATGGTGTCTTCAGATGTCTGTACACTGACAGGAAGGAGAGGTGAAGTTATTATGGAGAGCAAAATAAAAGTACTGTGCTGTTATTTGTAATTTATTCACACTGGCAACAAACAGTTCTGCGCACATATACAAAGTCTTAATATTTACTAGGTGAACTCACATGCCCATGAAAAGAAAAAAAAATGGAAAACAAGAAAAATAAATGAAACCTCAGCACATCAGTCATGGTCTGGAATAGTACATAAAAAATTTTGCAGCAACATTTATTTAGAGACTATTGTTGCTGGTCAAGAAGCCACTTCACATTGCAAGAGGAGAAGCAAACTTGAAAGAGAAAACCCATTCTAATAGGACACAGTGCATAAGGATTAATGTGTTTATAAACATGTTTTTTTGTTGTTGTTGTTCTTTCATACCCAGGTGCTTGGAACTGCATCTGAAAAGGTTATTATTCTAATTTATGTTCTAGTAAAAAACTGGGGTTTGAGACTCAGTGTCCTTTTTGCGGTTTTGATGGGCTTTAAGTGAAGTGTACATGGATCTCACCTCAAAGATACGCCTGAGCCAGGGTTTCATCACCCAGTCACACGTATCTAATAGCAAGTGGTTACTCAACCAGTACTGTCTCCCAGACAGTTAATAGCTATTTGTCTCTTTCTAATGTCAGGTTCTGATCCTAAGAACAGAATTAAACCATACATTGAAATTAAGACTAATAAGGGAAGAAAGTTTCAGTGCGTTAGTCCAAAAGAAAACAGCTCTTTTTCGATGGCATGATAATGTATCTCAGCAAACTACATCTAACTTTCAAATAAGTTTATCCAATTTTATCTTCATACTCTCAGGAGGAAATTCTAAGTCTATTGGCTTGAAACAGCCAGAAAAGCCTATAAATTTCTATGTAGATAATTAAAGACTGACTTCCACGGAGGGAGGTACCTGCAACAGGACAGGTTTGTTGTAGGTGAACTCAGACAAGACATAGATAGGACAGTCAAGATGAATAATTTCCTAGACAAGGGTGTCTATTGACTAGGGAATTAGTTTAGTGTCTTCTTTAGATTACATGCCTAATTCCAAATCACTAAGATTTAGTGAGCTGAATCCTGTGTTGAGGATCTTAAGTGCTTTTAACTGCATGTTGACTAAAGGTTTAACAGTTTAAAGGAACTACCCAACTGGCCATATCAGTCCTATTACAAAATACAATTAGATACAATGACTTTTAATCCAGCAAAGTCCATGGAAACATCTACATATTGCTACATGGACACACATTAAGTCTTGAAGAAAACTTAGAATTTATTCCGCTCAGGTTGGAAAAATCCAATTATCGACATTTTGAATGTGACAAACGCATACAGGCAGAGATTTACAGTAAGGGCAGAGAAACAAATGAGCCAATGCTCCCAACCAACACAGCTCAAAAGACATGGAAAACAAAGATAGCTCCTCTGATCCTGACAGCTAGTTCAATTCTTGAACATCTCTCAGAAGATCCAGCATTTCAACTGGTTAGATCTACCAGTGGTACAAGCAGAGTACTTCATGGTCTTGCCATATTCCCTGATGTTTCTATTTGCTCTCTTGCTCTAAGGCAATGCTCACCTTCTCTTTGACAGGACATATCCATCAAGATATCCCTTCAGGATGCTGAAGCAGAACAATGCAGCCACAGCCTGGATCAAGCTCAGCAGTTGCAAAGGTGGATTAAATAAATGCATGTAGATAATGCATGAGGAGCACTGAGAGATGTAATCTCCCTCAGAGGTTTGCCAGACTACTAAGAAAGCATTCAGTAATCCACGTGCATTCATCGTGTTTGAAAATCACCAGCTCTTGCAGTGGGCTGTGTATCCAGCAGCTCACTAATAGCATAATATTGTGGGATGGTTACAAGAGTGAAACATAATGGGAGCTGACAAGCTGGACAGGCCTCAGAAATCTACACGCAAACTAGTGCCCAGAGCAAAAAGCAAAAATACAGAATAAAATAAAAATTCTGGCAGAAGGCTGGAGGGGCTCTAAACATAGCAGTGTGGGACATCTCCAATTATTTTTGACTGGCAAGTGAAGTCCATGCTGGATTTTTTTGCTACTTCAAGGCTTTCCTGACTTAGCCTCTGTATTGTGTTCACTAGTTGTAATAAATAAATAGGCATGTGGTTTCCATTGGATGTGGTATGTTTAAACTGCTGCAACCAGCAGTGACTTGAGGTTACAGATGAAGCTCTCCCCTCCCTCCTCCATGTTCCTCCACAAGCAAATGATATTCTCCCTGGGCAGGAGTAGTTCTGGCAATCATTTGACATCTCAGAGCCTGCCTGGTACTGATCAACATTTCTGACGTGATCTCGCAGGCAAAAATCAAGCTCCACTTCCCCGACATAAAGGACATTCCCCATCTCAGGGATTTTTGCTGGAGGTCCTGACATTTTCTGAAGCCTGAGGCTAAGAAGTCAAAGATGCTCAGGATGGAGTTTTAAGAAATGGGATACATGAAGCTTGTTTTGCTATACAAATGTCAGTAAAAGGAGAAATCCAAGAGGACTGGGCTGCAGATGCACCTTGATGGAATATGAAACTCAAATTTTAAAAAATTACCCTGGATTTGAGTTTTTCTGTGCTTGTTTGTTTGATGGCTAAGCTCATTCTTTTTGCCCAGACAGGAGCAGTACAAGAGCAGGGACAGAGACAAATAATGGGACTGCTCTGCAGCTAGACTTCCAGTCTAAACTGATTTCTTAAACTCTTTGTAAGACAACACAACAAGACAGCTGATACAAACAGAGGTGATGATAGTCCCAAAACTGTAGGTGCTTTTTTTGCACAAGCCATTGAAAAAGGTTGTTCAAAACAGAGCATATTACCTTGTTGGATGAAAATAGAACTTGTCCTTCTCATGAACATGTAACATCCTTGATGTCTCCGCTGTGATAAGAGGCATGATGCCTAATTGGTCAGCATTTGACATGATGCAGACATCCCTGTCTTCACTGCAGCAGCTCTTTGTAAAACCTGTAAAGGTGACTTCTGCCAGGGATTAAGAGAAGATCAAGCGAGGGAAAATGGTTAGAGGAGTCTCAAAACTAGAGAAAGGCTCTGTTCTATGACATTTTCTGTGTTAATTTGCTCCCATATAGATATATAGGTACAAATTATTTTTAAATAAGACTAAACACATTGATCATAGATCTTCTATTGGGTTTAGAATATTCCATAGCCAAGTTGTATCTTAAATTGACACAAACCAAGTCATGCCCATAGGAAATGAAATCAAAGGGAACAGTAAGTGAGGAAGAAACAAAAGCAAGAGTGGTTAATAAATTTTCATTTGAATCAGTAAGAACCAGTTCAATGACAAGCTGCCTTGGATGGTTTATCTACTTGCCAGATGTTAATGTAAGATGAGCTGGGTCTGGTGACATGTGCTTGGCTCTGGCACTGAATTCTTGTGCAGCTACAAAATCCATGCTTTGCCACAATTTTTCTGTTTGTCTTTCTCTGTCTTATTCTTCAATAGAAAGAGGGTAATGTATTTTCTTACAAAAGTAGGTAGCAGTGAGAGATAAAGACATGAAAAACTGTGAGGTATTTAGATCCCACCATGGCAACGAGCTATCTAGGTTCTGCTATATGCAAATATTACTCTGGGGACTGTAAAATTCATTTGAACTGAAGACGTGGGATATGTAACTGACTTTTATCCCTCTTGTGTAATACCTTCTAACAGTAAAAGCCATAACTGTTACTGTGCAGCTGTAGTCATTATGTTGCACACAAATTCTATACAAGGTGTGCTATTCACTTCTCAAACTTGATGTCTTTATTTAGATAGACGTAATCATGGATCAGAGAGATGAATCAAGTGGAAAAATAGCACAGAAGGGAGGCATGTTTGAGGTAAAATATGTACATTAGCACATGACATAGTTGTACTGCAGTAGATTCAGGAAGTGAAAAATACCAAGTAATTTTTTTTTATTGGTCTATATTGAACTGAAGAATTCTCTTATTAATCCTGCTGAGGCTCAGATTTCCCCACCACATCCATTTGTGGATGTGGAAGGCTGCAACCTAATTTGGAAAAACATAATTAATCAAGTAAAACTGTGACAGAATAGTCTGGACAGTGAATGTGGAAGACCAACCTTTCAGCTTCATGAGTCCCAGGACTTTTGGACAATACCCAGTTTTATGCCATGGGTTATGTGGCCTTTGGCTGGGAACAGTGGTGAACGTAGGCCATAAAATCCCAATACGACCTCTTAGAGGGTAGTATGGTGGTCGATCTTTGGCTGTTACATCAGCTGAGTGAGGCTTGATCTTGTCTCTGATGCAGTCAAAAGTTGAGCTTGTTGCGACAATAACAGAGTTTCTAAGTTCTATGAATCTTTTCCCCGTGTGGCATTGCTTGGCATAGAGACAGTACACTATTGGCATGAGACCCACAGTGTTGTCCACCAGCACCACATTGTCCACGATGACACTGCTTCCAAGGTGGAACATGACACCATAGTCATAATTCTTATAGGATAGAAAACCTGTGATTCTAGTGCAGGTCTGAAATCCATCTCCCTGGTATAGATGAATACCATGGAGACTTGAATGGGCCACATTTTCACTGCAATACTCTCCATCTAACAAACACTCTTGGCCCCTGACGTGGAAGCCAATTCTCTCAGATCCTGCCACAGCATTGCCACAGAGGGAAACACCAAGGACAAGGTTCACCTTGATGCCAGCAACCCAGTTTAATAAGTCTTCTGGCTGCCTGCTCAGAATAACAAGGTTCCTGATGAGAGAATGATTTTGCCCTTCCAAATCGATGCCAGGTCCAACCGTGTTGAACACCATGTTATCATGTAACAAGATCCAATTGCTCATGACTGCTTTGATGCCAGTTCCACAGCTACCATCAATGCTGGATGACACCACCAAGGACCCTTGGGATATATTCCTGAATTCAATGGCAGAAAGCTGAGGAGGGCCGAAGTTCAAAAATTCAATATTTAAGAGTTGAAGGACACCTGCAATGAGATAACTCTAGTGAAATAAAAGCTTACAAAATTACCTAAGAACTGGTAAGAAGGACACCCATTTAAACAGCACTTAAGCATATAATAGCTGGCAGTCTTTGTCAATGTATTGCCAGTAATGTGTATTTGTTCATAAATACATATAAAGTTATAGTAAAAACCAACTAACAACAGAATAGCTCCTCCTAAAATATATTCTATTATTTATGAAATATTAGTAGCACTCCTCATGTTTCATACATGTTGCAGTCACAGTTTGCTTAGAATTGCATAACATGAGAATGGATGCATCTGTTGTTAGAAAGTCTTTTCTTAGGCAGAACTGGTCTGGTCAATGAGACAGATGAAACTCAACTACCTTCAAACTCTGTTCCGCTGGAGTCTGTAAACCGCCCCACCAGCATCCTCCCACTGCAAGCCACATCAGACTTGATCTGTATGTTCCGTGTTAGGAGTCCAACCTCTGCAGCCAAAGGGATGCGCCTACCGTCTTCTGTGTCATGGGAATGCCCTAGGGAGTGTCAAGAAAGAAAATGTGATAACTGTCTATCATACCTATAAACCAGTGCTTTGAGAGACATAAAGCCTGACAGCATATGCACAGCTTCTTGGCAGAATCTGCAGTGACATTCAGGTGTGTTTTTCCTCCAGCACAATCTGCATGCATCGACACAAAACCAGAAAGGCCACCTGCCCATCAAATATTCACCACGTGTTTTTGTTTTACCAACATATTTCATTTTTAGAAAAAGAAGGTGCTAAACCTTTTCCCTGAGGTGAGTAGATGCCAAAGCAGATTCACACTTTATTTTTTCTAAGCTATATGCAGCAGAGTTATTCTCCAGTACACTGCAGGGTTGATCTCCATGAATTTTCGTTAGGATTTGACCAATGACAATGCTAAAAAAAATTTGCTACAGTCTTGGTTGTGTGTGTTTTCTAAACAGTGTCTTTCTAAATGAAGCTTTTGAGAGAGCTTATGCAGATATTTAGCTTGAAATTAATCTCATGTCTCACTTTAGATATCTACAGATACAATTTAGTTATCTATCTAAAATGTTTTCATGTACAATGGAGAGCAATAGGCAATTCTAAAGTGCAATTTGTTATCTATGTTACACATCTGCTTTACAGGCAGATGAAATACAAGTGAGCAGTACGTATTTTTCTGCTTTAATTATCAAGGGAGCTGAGAGTGACTGGCTCATGTGTGAACATTTACTGTAGATATCTACATTTGCCCAGGTGAATCCCAGTATTTATGTAGCTCTTAATTCTCCCATTAGTCCTTTTTTTTCTAGCTATAACTAACAACTGCTGCAGTACTCAATATGTATGAATTACTTCATCTCAGTATACAATTATTATATCTACATTAGCTAAGAAAATGGATTAAGAACTGTTCTCTGACCCCAAGACTGACTGGCAGGTTTCTTCCTTCCCTCCCAAAAAAGAAAGACCATGTATAAGCGACTGGAAATGGGGTCTAGCTGTGCTGTCCTTTGAACAGCTTTTTCTTTTTTTTTTTTCACAGAACCCCTGCATGGCAGGGGTTAGAAAGGCCCTCTGGAGATCCCCCAGCCCATTCCCTGCTAAAGCAGGTTCTCCCAGAGCAGGGGGCACAGGAGCATGTCCAGGTGGGGTTGAATCTCTCCACAGAAGGAGACTCCACAGCCTCTCTGGGCAGCCTGGGCCAGGGCTTAGGCACCCTCACACTAAAGAAGTTCTTCCTCATGTTCAGGTGGAACTGCCCATGCTCCAGTTTGTACCCGTTGCCCCTTGTCCTGTCGCTGGGCACCACTGAAAAGAGTCTGGCCCCATCCTCTGGACACCTGCCTTTTAGATATTGATCAGAATTGATCAGATCCCCTCTCAGCCTTTTCTTCTCCAGGCTAAACAGACCTTTTCCTCATAAGAGAGATGCTCCAGTCCCCTCACCATCTTTGTTGCCCTTCACTGGGCTCTCCCCAGTCATTCCCTGTCTCTCCTGAACTGGGGAGCCCAGAACTGGACACAGTATTCCAGATGTGGCCTCCCCAGAACAGAGCAGAGGGAAAGCATCACCTCCCTCGACCTGTTGCCCACAATCTTCTTAATGCACCCCAGCAGACCCTTGGCCTTCCTGGCCATGAGGGCCATTGCTGGGTCATGGTGAACCTGTTGTCCCCCAGCACTCCCAGGTCCTTCTCCACAGAGCTGGTCTCCAAAAGGTCAACCCCCAACCTGTACTGGTGCATGGTTCCTCCCCAGGTGCAGGACCCTACACTTGTCCTTACTGAACTTCATCAGGTTACATTTTAAATGTAATTGGCATAAAAAACTGTGCCATTGAGGCTACTATCGATTAACACTACGGATAATTGCAGAACAAGGCTCAGTTCTAATTGGTTTTGATTACTAGCACGGGTAAAGCCATTTAAAACACACAATATTTCTGAAAGTTTTTATCCATCATATTAACTTCTGTGTTACTAGCTTGAATAAAGCCTAAATTTAAAAAATATTCCTGTGCACAGGAAAAATCCCGGATTTGGAGCTTCAGAATTTGACCTGTTAATAGCAATTCTTTTATGTTTGTTAAATAGATCACCATAAATTTACTTTATAGGCTGAAATAAATAAAATTAATTATCAACAGTCCATCTCTTTTTACAGTTAAATACAGATCCCATGTAACCTACACTGGGAATACAGCTATATATAGATTTTATTTTTATTTACATATTAGATTACAAATACATTAGTTTTATGCCATGGAGTTGATAAAATTTCGCACTTGAAACTCCATGAGTCTAATTATTTTGCAAAAACAATTTTTTTTCTCTTATTTTTCAGGTTTTGACACACCACAGAAATTGTGTAAATGGCCTAAAAGCCCCCTGCATTTATTTTTTTCCTTTAAAAATTAATTTAATTTCTCTCTCTGTTAACCAGTTATACTTAAAACATTAAATACCAGCAAGCTTTCCAAAATTATTCAGCACTGAATTAATTATGTTCCCAGAAATTCATGTTAGAAACAGCTATTCTATGGAATTTTGAACACCACATTTTCAGTATCAGAACAGCAAGAAAAATAGCACATGGAGAAAAATATGAAGATATTTCAGTAAAGTAGAATTGATCTTGGTGAGATCTGAAATGGAAAGTCAACGCTACAGAAGAAAACTCTCGAACAGGAAGACCTTACCAATATGCCTGTGCAGAAGACGTTCATGGATTCTTATGCTATGGCCATTGACTTCTTTAAGAGTAACTGCTTCAGCTTGGTGGGGTTCGTAGGAGGAAGAACTGATGACAATATCTCCACCATGATCCCAATCTACTTCATCCTCCACAAAAATCCTGTAACTCCAAGATATTGTTAATGTCATTACATTTACCAGAGTTATGCTCATAGATTTCCTAAAAAATTAATAACAATTTTGTCTAAGCAGATCTCAGAAAGAATCCACAGGCTATGCTCTAGGAAAAGCCCCGTTAGGACTTTCTGCAAAAACAGATGTCTTAAATATGTGAAAGGAATTTAATCTTGAAGTGTCTATTTCACACCATTGATTGATTAACAAGTTACACATTTCCAGTAGAGAGTTGCAGGTCTCACGTAAGTTGCCTACCAAAGATGTGCCAGACCATTTTTAGTGCCAGGAGTATCCTACAGAGCTGGACATCAGCTTTGGACAACAAAACGTAGGTGTCCAGGTGTAGGGTTGTGTGTGTGNGGTAGTATGGTGGTCGATCTTTGGCTGTTACATCAGCTGAGTGAGGCTTGATCTTGTCTCTGATGCAGTCAAAAGTTGAGCTTGTTGCGACAATAACAGAGTTTCTAAGTTCTATGAATCTTTTCCCCGTGTGGCATTGCTTGGCATAGAGACAGTACACTATTGGCATGAGACCCACAGTGTTGTCCACCAGCACCACATTGTCCACGATGACACTGCTTCCAAGGTGGAACATGACACCATAGTCATAATTCTTATAGGATAGAAAACCTGTGATTCTAGTGCAGGTCTGAAATCCATCTCCCTGGTATAGATGAATACCATGGAGACTTGAATGGGCCACATTTTCACTGCAATACTCTCCATCTAACAAACACTCTTGGCCCCTGACGTGGAAGCCAATTCTCTCAGATCCTGCCACAGCATTGCCACAGAGGGAAACACCAAGGACAAGGTTCACCTTGATGCCAGCAACCCAGTTTAATAAGTCTTCTGGCTGCCTGCTCAGAATAACAAGGTTCCTGATGAGAGAATGATTTTGCCCTTCCAAATCGATGCCAGGTCCAACCGTGTTGAACACCATGTTATCATGTAACAAGATCCAATTGCTCATGACTGCTTTGATGCCAGTTCCACAGCTACCATCAATGCTGGATGACACCACCAAGGACCCTTGGGATATATTCCTGAATTCAATGGCAGAAAGCTGAGGAGGGCCGAAGTTCAAAAATTCAATATTTAAGAGTTGAAGGACACCTGCAATGAGATAACTCTAGTGAAATAAAAGCTTACAAAATTATCTAAGAACTGGTAAGAAGGACACCCATTTAAACAGCACTTAAGCATATAATAGCTGGCAGTCTTTGTCAATGTATTGCCAGTAATGTGTATTTGTTCATAAATACATATAAAGTTATAGTAAAAACCAACTAACAACAGAATAGCTCCTCCTAAAATATATTCTATTATTTATGAAATATTAGTAGCACTCCTCATGTTTCATACATGTTGCAGTCACAGTTTGCTTAGAATTGCATAACATGAGAATGGATGCATCTGTTGTTAGAAAGTCTTTTCTTAGGCAGAACTGGTCTGGTCAATGAGACAGATGAAACTCAACTACCTTCAAACTCTGTTCCGCTGGAGTCTGTAAACCGCCCCACCAGCATCCTCCCACTGCAAGCCACATCAGACTTGATCTGTATGTTCCGTGTTAGGAGTCCAACCTCTGCAGCCAAAGGGATGCGCCTACCGTCTTCTGTGTCATGGGAATGCCCTAGGGAGTGTCAAGAAAGAAAATGTGATAACTGTCTATCATACCTATAAACCAGTGCTTTGAGAGACATAAAGCCTGACAGCATATGCACAGCTTCTTGGCAGAATCTGCAGTGACATTCAGGTGTGTTTTTCCTCCAGCACAATCTGCATGCATCGACACAAAACCAGAAAGGCCACCTGCCCATCAAATATTCACCACGTGTTTTTGTTTTACCAACATATTTCATTTTTAGAAAAAGAAGGTGCTAAACCTTTTCCCTGAGGTGAGTAGATGCCAAAGCAGATTCACACTTTATTTTTTCTAAGCTATATGCAGCAGAGTTATTCTCCAGTACACTGCAGGGTTGATCTCCATGAATTTTCGTTAGGATTTGACCAATGACAATGCTAAAAAAAATTTGCTACAGTCTTGGTTGTGTGTGTTTTCTAAACAGTGTCTTTCTAAATGAAGCTTTTGAGAGAGCTTATGCAGATATTTAGCTTGAAATTAATCTCATGTCTCACTTTAGATATCTACAGATACAATTTAGTTATCTATCTAAAATGTTTTCATGTACAATGGAGAGCAATAGGCAATTCTAAAGTGCAATTTGTTATCTATGTTACACATCTGCTTTACAGGCAGATGAAATACAAGTGAGCAGTACGTATTTTTCTGCTTTAATTATCAAGGGAGCTGAGAGTGACTGGCTCATGTGTGAACATTTACTGTAGATATCTACATTTGCCCAGGTGAATCCCAGTATTTATGTAGCTCTTAATTCTCCCATTAGTCCTTTTTTTTCTAGCTATAACTAACAACTGCTGCAGTACTCAATATGTATGAATTACTTCATCTCAGTATACAATTATTATATCTACATTAGCTAAGAAAATGGATTAAGAACTGTTCTCCGACCCCAAGACTGACTGGCAGGTTTCTTCCTTCCCTCCCAAAAAAGAAAGACCATGTATAAGCGACTGGAAATGGGGTCTAGCTGTGCTGTCCTTTGAACAGCTTTTTCTTTTTTTTTTTTCACAGAACCCCTGCATGGCAGGGGTTAGAAAGGCCCTCTGGAGATCCCCCAGCCCATTCCCTGCTAAAGCAGGTTCTCCCAGAGCAGGGGGCACAGGAGCATGTCCAGGTGGGGTTGAATCTCTCCACAGAAGGAGACTCCACAGCCTCTCTGGGCAGCCTGGGCCAGGGCTTAGGCACCCTCACACTAAAGAAGTTCTTCCTCATGTTCAGGTGGAACTGCCCATGCTCCAGTTTGTACCCGTTGCCCCTTGTCCTGTCGCTGGGCACCACTGAAAAGAGTCTGGCCCCATCCTCTGGACACCTGCCTTTTAGATATTGATCAGAATTGATCAGATCCCCTCTCAGCCTTTTCTTCTCCAGGCTAAACAGACCTTTTCCTCATAAGAGAGATGCTCCAGTCCCCTCACCATCTTTGTTGCCCTTCACTGGGCTCTCCCCAGTCATTCCCTGTCTCTCCTGAACTGGGGAGCCCAGAACTGGACACAGTATTCCAGATGTGGCCTCCCCAGAACAGAGCAGAGGGAAAGCATCACCTCCCTCGACCTGTTGCCCACAATCTTCTTAATGCACCCCAGCAGACCCTTGGCCTTCCTGGCCATGAGGGCCATTGCTGGGTCATGGTGAACCTGTTGTCCCCCAGCACTCCCAGGTCCTTCTCCACAGAGCTGGTCTCCAAAAGGTCAACCCCCAACCTGTACTGGTGCATGGTTCCTCCCCAGGTGCAGGACCCTACACTTGTCCTTACTGAACTTCATCAGGTTACATTTTAAATGTAATTGGCATAAAAAACTGTGCCATTGAGGCTACTATCGATTAACACTACGGATAATTGCAGAACAAGGCTCAGTTCTAATTGGTTTTGATTACTAGCACGGGTAAAGCCATTTAAAACACACAATATTTCTGAAAGTTTTTATCCATCATATTAACTTCTGTGTTACTAGCTTGAATAAAGCCTAAATTTAAAAAATATTCCTGTGCACAGGAAAAATCCCGGATTTGGAGCTTCAGAATTTGACCTGTTAATAGCAATTCTTTTATGTTTGTTAAATAGATCACCATAAATTTACTTTATAGGCTGAAATAAATAAAATTAATTATCAACAGTCCATCTCTTTTTACAGTTAAATACAGATCCCATGTAACCTACACTGGGAATACAGCTATATATAGATTTTATTTTTATTTACATATTAGATTACAAATACATTAGTTTTATGCCATGGAGTTGATAAAATTTCGCACTTGAAACTCCATGAGTCTAATTATTTTGCAAAAACAATTTTTTTTCTCTTATTTTTCAGGTTTTGACACACCACAGAAATTGTGTAAATGGCCTAAAAGCCCCCTGCATTTATTTTTTTCCTTTAAAAATTAATTTAATTTCTCTCTCTGTTAACCAGTTATACTTAAAACATTAAATACCAGCAAGCTTTCCAAAATTATTCAGCACTGAATTAATTATGTTCCCAGAAATTCATGTTAGAAACAGCTATTCTATGGAATTTTGAACACCACATTTTCAGTATCAGAACAGCAAGAAAAATAGCACATGGAGAAAAATATGAAGATATTTCAGTAAAGTAGAATTGATCTTGGTGAGATCTGAAATGGAAAGTCAACGCTACAGAAGAAAACTCTCGAACAGGAAGACCTTACCAATATGCCTGTGCAGAAGACGTTCATGGATTCTTATGCTATGGCCATTGACTTCTTTAAGAGTAACTGCTTCAGCTTGGTGGGGTTCGTAGGAGGAAGAACTGATGACAATATCTCCACCATGATCCCAATCTACTTCATCCTCCACAAAAATCCTGTAACTCCAAGATATTGTTAATGTCATTACATTTACCAGAGTTATGCTCATAGATTTCCTAAAAAATTAATAACAATTTTGTCTAAGCAGATCTCAGAAAGAATCCACAGGCTATGCTCTAGGAAAAGCCCCGTTAGGACTTTCTGCAAAAACAGATGTCTTAAATATGTGAAAGGAATTTAATCTTGAAGTGTCTATTTCACACCATTGATTGATTAACAAGTTACACATTTCCAGTAGAGAGTTGCAGGTCTCACGTAAGTTGCCTACCAAAGATGTGCCAGACCATTTTTAGTGCCAGGAGTATCCTACAGAGCTGGACATCAGCTTTGGACAACAAAACGTAGGTGTCCAGGTGTAGGGTTGTGTGTGTGTGTGTGCACTCAGCATTTAAACTTCCATTATAGTTGATGGGTACAGTCAGTAGTGGATGGAAGGCAATTCAGCGCACTCTGAATTGGGCACGTAGAGTAGGATTTGATTCCCTAAACAAGGGCACCTGTTGCTATCTGAGATGTTCTATGACATCTAAGACATTGGCTGGTAGATATGATAGGACTTGCTCATAGAGTGCTCCTGGACACACAAGTAGAAGTCATGGAAGGGACACAAAGGATTTTCATATGAGCCCAAAGGCACCTCATATGAGCCCAAAACCTATGTTTAGTTTCCTGAGTTCTCCCCTTGGTAGTTGACTAGCCCCCTAGGCATCAGCACCTAGAATTCCGCTGACTAGAATGGGAGCTTAGATATCTTTTTAAACATTACAGAGACACCTACATTCATCTGTTTTAGTCTTGAACTGAAGATCCTCCTTTGCATTCAGAGTTATATTTGTAGCTCAGCTTCACACAGAGAAAACAAAAACATTTAGTGAAAGCAAAACGGGTAATGATGAGTGTTCATATATATTTGATAAACACTTTGTCCTATTACATGGTAACTAGTGCTGGCCAAGTGATGATCTATACTCCTCAGGTAATTCAGTCAGAAAAC
Organism: Steatornis caripensis; assembly: GCA_013398225.1. NCBI lineage: Eukaryota > Metazoa > Chordata > Aves > Caprimulgiformes > Steatornithidae > Steatornis > Steatornis caripensis. The sequence goes on from VZSC01009417.1 coordinate 198,305, forward strand.
AGACTACTGAATGGATTCAGAGAATGCCTCATCATGCATTCAAGAGTGACAAAAATGCAGAGAGAAAGGAAAGTCCTAAAGGGATATAACTAGCAGGCTGTGTTGCCAAGTTTTCCTAGTGTCTCTTCTCACAGTTTTTTCCAAAGTTGAGTAGGCTCAAGATGAGTACTTCCACTAGCACCTGTGAACATTCAGTAAAGAAGTCTACCAAAACTTTGATTTTTTTTTTTCTTAGAAGAAGCACTGGATACCTTCTGGAACGGCAGGAAAGTGCTAGTGCATCTGAGAACTAGATACTGTTCAAGGATAAATGCACTGGTAAAGAGGAAGCAAAGCCACACAAAGTAAGAATAATTGTAGCATATGTTTGGGATTTTTGACAGTTCGCATGCAAGCCGTACTAGAAATCCAGTTCAGGCATACACTCCAATAATAATTTACATCTTATGGACCCAAACATAACTCTGTTGACTCTTCCATTTCAAAGAAGTCTAATAAGAGAAGTCAGTAAACAAAAGAAAACATAGTTTGTAAGAGACACCACCTAAGATACTAATCTATTAAAATACTAATTTAGGTTTTCACCATGAATAAATAAGTACTTTCTTTTTTTTTTCTCCTTCTTTTTGAAAGCATAAGTTCGTCCCTAACTCATGTGCTGATTCATGCTGAAAAATATATACAGCACCTTCTCTCAGTCAATAAAAAAGCCACTTCCTTCAGCTTTCGTGTTCTAGCACTGACTTGCCTATTTCCTGTATCTAACCACATTAAATTCTGGCTGGCTCTTAGTACACTTTTCATGATAAACAGCTTTTTCTTTTTTCTTTTTCTTTCTTTTAACAGTGAAAACAACTCTTTGTACCATATTTAAAGGTGGATGAATGAATTCCAAAGACTTGTATCTTAGCATGTCATGATATTTCATATGAAACATCTGGGCAGCAGACCAATACTAGCCTGGATCCATTTCATCCAAATGTTTACCTGGCATGCTTCAGTCGAGAATCTGCTTACTCTGAATCTCCATTCTAATCAGGCAAAGAGAAGAATTTCCAGAGGGTGATTCTAATGTTGCATGGTTTGAATCAGCATCTGGAAGGATCTGTGTCTTCACTGACTATACAGCAATCTCAAACAATTAATCTACACTAGAGACTCAGCTGTGAGAGCTAACAACAGATGAATCCTACTTGTGAGGTCTTTGTGCTTCAATTGACCATTTTACAACGAGTTTCCAAATAATTCATTCTCTAAATGCTGATATTTTACCCCTATCCAGATGAGACCTCTTCCGGTAAGCTTTTGTTAGGCCTGACTGATAGACTTTTATTCTTTGAATATACATATTTCTGTTTAAAATGAAGCACTTGAGAGAATTACAGCAAAAAGCAAGAAAAATTTTGTGTAACACAGAATCAAGAACGAGAGCTTGAGAGAGACCTATGTTGGTGCCCACACCACACCAATTAATGCTCAGTGTATGTATGGGGGAGATCCTTATGCAGACATGTTCTCTGGTTCAGATGAAAGGTTAGAACTTTAGGCCATAGACATCTATTCACTTAACAAGTAGCTGTGGCAACTCCACTTAGCCTGCCTTAGGTGATTTTGACTAAGCCTTCAGACTGAATTCATGGGTAAGTATTTATAAAGATGAGTCTGCTGCAGGGGCTGTAAAAGCTTATGGATGGACAGGAACAGGAGAGCAAGAAAGTAGCATTTCAAAGTTATTTTTGCCAAGGTTAACTGAAAATGTGTGTATATTTTGGAAGGCTCAGATCCCAGACAGAAACCTTACTCTTCAGGCTATACAGGCAGCCCTATATTATTTGAACCATTTGACATTAATTACATATACAAAAAAGATTGACTCCAATAGGATAAATTAAGATGTTCACTCCAGAAATCACTTGGTGAAGGACTGATATAAGATGTTGAAGAACATAGTTCATATCCCACTTCTGCTTAATTCAGAGATTAGATTTTAATATAGATGTCTCAAACCAAAATGAACATCCTAATCAGCAAGACATCAGTCACTTCTGAGTATATCTCTTCCTTCTAAAAGGAAAGAGAAAAGCAGAGGGAGAGATGGAGGAAGGGAAGGAAGGAAGGAAGGAAGGAAGGAAGGAAGGAAAGCTCAGCTTCATTCTTCTTTAGAATTAATCTAAACATAGTACGATTTTCTTGCAAGACATAACATAGTTGTTCTTTTCCTACCTAGACATGGCTTAAACAGAAACTATCACAAAGGAAAAGATTAATACAACTCCTAGGAATATTAATACAAATATAAGAACAGAAGCCAAAACTTATTATTTGGAGGTATATTTGGTTAAAATACCACCTTTCATTGCCAGGAGCAACGCTAGTTCCCAGATGTGTCCAAGACATCTTCGGGTAAGCACTATAAATTTGCACCTGTCCATAAACCCCTGAAAAAGAACAGAAGCAGGAGTTCAAAGGTTAGAGGAAAGAGAGAGACTTGAGAAGAACTGAATGAATAACTAAATACATGGGAATGTTTATATTTATTAAAGCATGTATATATGTTTTATGAAAAGTATAAGAACCGCACACAGCCTCTACTCAAAACACAAATTGAACTAGTAATAAATCGTTAATAAAGCAAAATTACCGTGACATGTAAAGACAAGGAAGTGGACTGTACCATAGAAGTCTCCTTAACTCAAATTTGAATTGCAGACAAAGCTATCTACCTCAAATAAAAAAAAATCTATCTAAGTAAACAAATTAAGTAAAAACTCAAGGAATGAAAGATATAAAAAATTACTCAGCTATTATTTGTATTTCTGATCTGTGAAAAATACACTATTTTTTTCTGGAAAGGGGATCCAAAACCAGGGCAAAAAGCCAAAATATAGAAACTTTTCATATAGATGACATGTTCCAAGAAGATTACATTTGAAGCGTGGAAAAATTTCTGATTTCCTGCATTGAAATGTTTTGTTTCAATTTGCTGACCTGATCTGAAATCTGCATCTCTAATAGTGACACAGTACTTCAAAGGAATTGTGCTTCAGGTAATTATTGAACCTATTTTACCGTTTGGGCTAATCTCGTCCATGAACAACTTTTTCCATGACATATTGTGCCACTATAGTCCAAAAGAAGACTGCAGCAAGCATTGGTAATGCAACCCTGATTATCCCATGAAGACACTTTCAAAATAACTTCCATGATNCCTATTTTACCATTTGGGCTAATCTCGTCCATGAACAACTTTTTCCATGACATATTGTGCCACTATAGTCCAAAAGAAGACTGCAGCAAGCATTGGTAATGCAACCCTGATTATCCCATGAAGACACTTTCAAAATAACTTCCACGATCTTGTGTTAGATGTGGTTTAAGAGGATAGCAGGAACAGTTGTGAAGTCTCATTTGATCTATGATAGTGTGCTAAACTGCAGCAATGCATCTATCTTATTTTCTAGTCCCTAAAATAATAAGAAGTCAAATTGCTAGCTCTGGTTATACTTCAACTCCTAAGTAATTTAGACTTAAAACCCCCTCAGAATTCATTTCCTCTGCCAATTAGGTTTCTGTCTTGCCTTCCAAACATTCCACTTAGCTATTTCCTAGAAGTTAGTAATTGCTTGATCAATGCGTGCAACAGTTTCTCAATGTCACTATCTGAAACAAACTGCAGGGTTTTGTTTGTTCATTTGCTTTTTCTCTAAATTTCTTGAATTTTCTACAAATCTGGATCAATGTAATTTCTCTTGATAGCACTTTGAATTTCTACTGGCTTTACAAAAGTTTAGCAATGAAAAAAGTCTTGTAATACTCAAGTATTTTTTAAAATATATTTTAAAACATGGAAAACAGAAAAGTTACCTTATTTCTTTAACCATAATTATATGAGGACATGTAAAAGTTAAGATAAATCTTCTTTTGTCAGTCTTTCTATGGGTCCAAATGCTTGGAAATATTGAAGTGTGTGTATTTGGAACCATCCAGTAGCTCTTGGATGTAATTCATCTCACTTGAGTCAGGTATTTAAAAATAGTGATATGAGTTTTAAGCTCATCATCCTAGCCTAGAAACAAAGGCAATTTGTTTCACCTTAAGAGAGACCAAAGATAACTGAGACCAAAGACTCTCCAATAATGTGTGTTTCCCTCCACTCAACAAGGTCATCTCAGTTTGAATACCTTCAACTTTGACAACTACCTTTTACAAATCTCAAATCCAGAACAGAGGCAAACCCTTGTATATGTGTGTAAGTCCTTTTAAGTCCTCTCCAGTTTCTCATATAGAGACCTCAGGCTTTGACACCTGGTTGCTCACTTCTGTAAAATTTTTGCCTAAAAAAATCTCCACAGAAATACTAGGAACAGACCTGGTGAAAGTTAAAAATTTTAGCTCCAAAAATGTGTGTACCTTTGTTAGGTGTTTCCCTGTATGACACAGCAACAAGCTGAACAGCAGTAGATTTGGCTGTTGCCTAAGACTGGTTTCCTATGAAAAGGTAAACTCATGTTTCATACCAATACTCCCTGGGTGGACATTTATTTCCTCCAGACGATCACAGTAAATCCCTTCAGATGCTCGAAGAAGGACCAGCAGCTTTAAATCCCTTTCTAGGGGATGCTGAAAAGAACCTGCAATAAAGACAAAACAGCAACAAATACAATATCTGTGGCTTTGTATTGCTGAAACTGGGAGGGGGACGGGGGGGGACTGGAGTGTGTGAATCCAAATTTAAAGGTCTAAATGGCTGAACTAGCATTTCCCTCCTGAGTTCATTTTTGCATTTTCTCCTTTACAATTTCACCAGTTCCTAGGTAATCATGAGTTCTGCAGTCAGGATGGGTAAAATGGCCTTTCAGACCAATGGAAAGATGGAGGGGAAAAGTACAGGAAAAGAAAACGTCCAAGAAGTTTTGGTGTGTGCAATGGTGCTTTTATCTTGTGGTGATAAGTCTGTACAGTAAACAGTATTCCAACTGTGACTTCATTTATTTCACCAATGGTAGTTTACAGTTTCAGAAGAAAATGGCCCAGCACTAAACAGACACTAAGGAGGAAAAAGTAGGACAGTTTTTGCCCTGAAGAAATGTATGCGGAGTCCAGTAAAAGAGTTCAGCGTTCCTTTAAAATTAGAGATTAAATCAATTATGCAACAGAAAACTGTAGCAGATGTAGAAATAAAAAATATATACATATCTGTACAAAATTAGCTGGCCTGTCATGTTCTTTTAATATTTAAAAATTACTAGTTTGGAAAAGAGAGATGATTTTATATCCTAAAGAAACATTCCTCTTTAAGAGCATTTTTTCATCAAGTGCAATCAATAAATAAATTCATTGTTCCTCACCAGTGTCTGACTGATATCTGTGGATACTTAAATTCTCTGTACAGCTTTTAGATGGGTAAAAAGCAAACAGTACAAGATTTGCATGCTCCCCATCTAATATATCTCACACCAGGGAGCTCATGTGTTCTCTGGGTACATGGAGGGATTTCCATCTTACAGTGTCCACTGTCCATCCAAATCATCTTTGACTTTCTTCTTTAAACTCCCACAACTGTGGTGTGAACAGAAGAAAACGAGGAATTTGGCTGTAACCAAAGACTACTTTTATAAAATAAAACTAGTGACCAGTGCTTTCACCACTGTTACACTAGATTAAACAAATATTCACCTAGAGCAGCAGAAGAGTTACGAAGACATTTGTGTCTGGTTTTGTAGGCAGAGTGATTGTTTTCCTGCTTCACCCTCACAGCAAGTTGTGATTTAAAATACTCAGCCTGAACTTACCTTTCCCAATCCTCAAGTCAACCTTAACCCCTGGGATAAAGTTATTAGCTACACCGAAGTTTGGATACCTTTATATTGATCATACAAATTTATTCACAATCACCATTTCCTAATCATGGTGATGTCCCCTTAAAGTGGGAGACTATTATTAATTATCATTATGAATTACTGTTGGTGATATTATCAGAGTTATTATTTTATTCATGGTTACAAAGCATTTACTATTTCTTCCTGTTAAGTCAGTTAAAAATAGCTATGTGNATTTCCTAATCATGGTGATGTCTCCTTAAAGTGGGAGACTATTATTAATTATCATTATGAATTACTGTTGGTGATATTATCAGAGTTATTATTTTATTCATGGTTACAAAGCATTTACTATTTCTTCCTGTTAAGTCAGTTAAAAATAGCTATGTGATATATCCAATTCTCAGGTCAATTTTAAAATCATTTTTAAGTAGGCTTCCAGGCTTAACAATCACAGAGAAATGCTTGGGAATGTAAATTCTAAGGGCTTGAACTGGAAGTTATCACACCATTAAAAGAATTACAACTACATTTATCTAAAATTTGTGATTTTTAATTCTAAAAAGCATGACTATAGGTTAAGGAATGTTACCCTTGTTAAAGAAAAAGCAAACACAAAACAAAAATATAATCAACATGAGAAACAAAGAAATTATAATAAAGCTATTTGTAGTAGCTCATCACCATACTAAGTCCTTAGAAAAGAAATTTAAAAATGGGAAGATAATTTTCACAGAAATGCTTCAGTGACTGGAAACTGTAAAAGGTATATGACAAAAAAGAACACAGGAGATATGTATGAGTAGAAAAATTAGACTTGTTTTAAGTATATTTAGAACTAAAATAATCTTAATACTTGCTTATTTCAATTAATACTTCTATGCTTTTAAATCAATGGATTTCAGTGACTTGAATGCAAGTGCTACAGAAGAGTTGGCCCAGAAAGTCATTGAAATAGTAGGGTGGACTTTTCAGTAAGTATGGGATCACTCACGATGTCTCAGAGCACTTGAAGAGAGCTAATATTGTGCCAATATTTCAAACAAAGATAAAAGTAAGACCCCCAGGTAATTACAGGGCTGTCAACTTGACACTGATTGTAGGGGAAAAATAAATAAAAACGGAAAGTCCAACTCTGAACACAATTAATAAATCATTAAAGGTGGGTGGTGTAATTAATGCCAATCAACCTGGTTTTATAGAAAAAAAGGTCTTGTGAAACTTCCTTGTTATCATCTTCTAATGAGATTACAGGTTTAGTTGGTAAAGGTAATAGCTTTGATATAATATAATTGGCTTCTCTAAGGCACTTGACTTAGAAGCACAAAACTTTCTGATTAACAAACTACACTGGTACAAAACGAACATGGCACACATTAACTTACAGGCTGACTGACCAGAATGGGAGCATTGGCTCAAACAGGTCTAGTCTTGCCAGCCTTGTGGTATGCAACATTTTGTCAATGACCCAAAGAAGTGTGAAGATAAGCTGACACAAATGGGGGGAAAAAAAAAAAAAAGAAGAGATGGGCCAGCAAAGTCAGTAATAAATTGGAAGTGAAGAATTAGGAAAGAAAGTGAAGAATGTTCAACAGAAAAAAAGACAGGTCTTGAAAAGTAATGATCTCTCTGTGAATGGATGGAGAACAAAGGAAAAGAAAGGTAAGAGCTGAGTAAAGCCTGAGATATGCACTTTGGCTTAAACTAACTGCAGTGTTACAGAATGGCTCATGAAAATGAAGATATGGAAATGAAAGCCACCTCAGCTGACTCATAAGAAAATCCAGAACAGTTAATATACACAAATCACTGGGGCTGGATAAGTTTCATCAACTTAAGAAGTAACTGGCATATGAAATCACAGCTCATGTGAGATCATGGCCCTGAGACCACGCACAGATCTGTAGCTCTTCTTGTATATTTCCCACACTGCATGTGTTGGTGTACAGGCACTTCAGGGAAGTAATCAAGCACACAGGTTTCCCTGGAAGGGTGCAAGAGTATCTGCTATAGTCATGTACATCCTTGAGGTGTTTGGCCTTTTGCTTCTTATCTTGGGAGGCAGCTAAGGAAAATTTGTCACTGCCCTGGTTGGCCTGGCTTATTTCCCAGTTGGTTGCAATGGCGTGAGTATTTCCATTTTGGACCCTGCTCCCCACCATGCTGTGATTCTGTAATAAGTAGTTTTGTTAAAATTAGCAAGTTGTCATAAACACTGGAATCATAATCTCTGCAACACATATNTATTTCCATTTTGGACCCTGGTCCCCACCATGCTGTGATTCTGTAATAAGTAGTTTTGTTAAAATTAGCAAGTTGTCATAAACACTGGAATCATAATCTCTGCAACACATATGTGAAGGATCTCAGTTTTAAGTGCCTGTCTTCAAACTTTGAATGTGAAAACTTCAGGTAACTTGACCCACTTTATTGTGGTGAACAAGTCCTGTATAAGATCAAATCAAACTGTCAATTACCCATCCTGCACATAAGACGCATAGAAACGGATCCCAATTCATACTGCTACTACAACTGGAAGGCTTACCAGTTTGATAAGCAAGCTGGTGGATCATAAGGTGAGATAACAAGGCACTGCTGGCAGAGAACCAGAAAAAAGGAAATTCCAATCAGAAGCTGGCAGAAGTGTCTGGTGAGATGTGCAGAAAAGGTCAGGAAGGACTAAAGGCAGCACAAAGACACATCTTCTTCCAACTGGTAAGTTTAACTGGAATTTAAAAAGTTTGCACATCTGTCCAGATATGACACATATCTGCCAGCCTGAGCAATGCTCCTGACCAGTGTTTTGTCCACTCTGGATATCTCCAGCATTTCTTCAGTGCAGATACAGGTAAATCTGTTGGTGAGTAGGCAGCAATCGTGTAACATCCTACAAGTTGGGCTTTCTGCACAGTCAGTTTCATAGAATCATAGAATGGTAGGGGTTGGAAGGGACCTCTAGAGATCATCTAGTCCAACCCCCCTGCTAAAGCAGGTTAGCCTAGAGCAGGTTGCACAGGAATGCGTCCAGGCAGGTTTTGAATCTCTCCAGAGAAGGAGACTCCACAATCTCCCTGGGCAGCCTGTTCCAGGGCTCTGTCACCCTCACAGTAAAGAACTTCCTCCTCGTGTTCAGGTGGAACTGCCTGTGTTCCAGTTTGTGCCCATTGCC
>VZSC01009417.1:209318-238368 GCA_013398225.1 Steatornis caripensis
CAGTAGGTCTTTGAAGAGGGCAAAGTTCTCTTGCTTGAAGTCCAGTTTGTGCCTACACCGTCTGTCTGATGATAGGTGTCACATCAAACAGCCTCACTGTAAGTGTGTGACATTCCACAAGCGGTATCTAAAGCTGATGTTCTTCCAGGGAGTGCTGGCACCACAACGTATGCACTACAGAGTGCAAAAAATCCCCATATACGATTATCCTATGTATAAGAAACAATCTATGCTGCTAATAAAGGCACCACTGGTTACATGCTCTCCTGAAGAAGCGTGAGGTCCAGTTGCCTGGACTGCAACACAGATCTGTTTATTAGTGCAATGGTTGCAGCTGGTTCATAATCCTTCATCAGGTCTAGCCTCTGGAGAGGATAAAACCCTAGTATGTGAAAACAGGAGGGTGGGGGGCAAAGGAAGAACAGAGAGGTGTGTTTTTTCTACCCAGATTTTCACTTATTATCCAGGACTGCAGCCTGGATCTTGTTTGTTGTTAAGTTTTAAAAGCATTTTCCACTGTTTTCATATTTCGGTTTTATTCCAGATGTTCTTCCTGACAGTATTTTGGTGTGTTTTTTTCTTTCTCCATAGCAAAACCTATTCAATTCTTTCCTAGAATAGTGGGTGTTTCCTGCCTTCTAGCCTTTCCTTTCTTTACAACATAACACTCTGCAACAGCTGTTGTATATAAGAGCAAGGAATTCTCTGAGATAAGATCCTCTCCTTTCCATTGGCAAATAGACTTTGCTAAGTATCTTGCTGTGACCATCTCCAATATCAGCTCTGTTTTTACTGAATTCAAAACTTCTTGGACTCTACCTATCCAGCTATTTTGAAAACACTGGTATATTGTCACCAGAAAGTTTGAAGAGTTTTTATTCATGGTCAATGCACAGCTGGATATCACCTAGTGTTGGTTCTCCTTCCCAAGCTGTTCCTTCAAGTGCTCAGAGAGCAGTCTGCAAAGCAGCCTGTAAAAGCAGCTGTAAACAGGGAAAAGTCTCATGGGTTGCCTCTTACAGGTGGTGCTGCCAGATAAACAGAAGAGATGAGAGACAGACAGCTGTGCAGTAGGAACCAGCAGCCAGAAGTGAAAGATGAATGTCCAAGGAGTAAGAAGTGAGACACATAAGATGGGATTCAGCTACCTAAATATAGATGTCTAGTGCCACCTGACAGTCCTAGCACTCTCCAAATCCACAGTGTGAGGTTGGCAGATACATAACAGGGATCAATGACAGAACAATGGCTTTTTAAGCAGAAACTGGAGGCCAGGTGGGACACCTGAGGGTGCCCAAAGTGATACAAAACTCTTATAGTTGGCAACTGAACCATGTTTCCACGGAGATTCATACACCTACATTTAGGTTTCTTAATGCAGATGTTTCCATGTTCTCTGGCTGTCTGAGCTAACAAAGATCAGACAATACACTGGGCATTATAATTTGTTCTAGATACCTGTATTGGCCAGTGGTTCCTATGACTGTATTGACTAGATCTCTACTGAAACAGCCAGATCACATGCTGATGTCCACAGGTTACTCCTAAATTCCGGTGTCTTAAACATACGAACCAAAGCCCTTCCCTAAATTATACAATCAGTTAAAAGAAACTGAGTGGCTTGGAAAGACTAAAGACCAAACAGACGGAGGCTGAGAGATTAATTGAAGGGGATGCAGATGGCGCAATGAACTTTTCAAAGCACTTTTTCTGTAGGCAGGGATGAAAAATTGCTGTCAATGCATCTTCAGGTATTCCATCTTCATACAAGCCGAATAGCTGGGTAGGGATGCTATGTGACTGCAAGATGGGACTCAGTTCACAGATAAAGAAAATGGGAACCACATGAATGAGGTACTGGAGCAGCTGGGAAAGATAGCACATTGGTGAAACTCACTTGTGCCCAAATTGTCATTATAAGACTGAGCATTAATCATCACTAACACATGGCCATTTCATGAAGTGCATTGATTTACCCTTTGGGAAGTCAATATGGGAGTTCTTACTAGTACTGAAAAGAAAGGAAGTGAATGTATGAGAGCTCTCTTAATACAAGGAAGATAAGGGCCATCAGAAATGTCTGGGGTTTCATCTCCAGAGAATCAAGCCCTGAGCTAATGGTGACCTTGGGCTTCTTGTCTCAAATGAGTGGCATGATTGACAACCAGCCATCATGAGATATGCAAAAAAAGAATGTGACAAGTTGAGTCTGAGAAATCCTATCTGGATAATTACTTGGCAAGTTCTACTATAAAAAGCAAAAATAGCCTGTCAGCAAAGAGCAGCTGAGTACAATGCAGTTCAGGGTGAGTCCAATGGATCAATTTGTGCAAAATGAACTTCAGCATTTTCTGCAGCCTTATCAGGAGCTTAGGGCTTTGTTCAGCAGTGGAACAGGGCACTTTCTGCACATATCATCTGTGCTTTAATGCTCATTTATGGGTTAAAATTAATTGAACTATTGTAGCAGGGAACTGAAAAAAACCTCTGAGATGTTGAGCTCAACATTTCCTTTCTTATTCTGACACAGGCGTGCTAATGACATTTAGCAAATCACTTGATCTCTCTGAACCTCAAACTCTTCTATAAACAGGAAAAATACCTATTTTTTTACAGCATGGCAACACAGGGAGGTAGAAATAAATAGTTTTTCTAAATGCTATTGTAAATATCCCCATCAAAGAAGATACTTTGAAAGTTTAAGAGAGAGAAGCTCCTTATCTGGGAGCTAGGACTGCTAGAGAAGAAGTAATCGAAAAGCCTCCCTGGGTCCAACAACACTGAAAGGCTAGGAGCACCTGGAGAGATTACTGTGGGAATAGATCCACACATTTTACTTCGGGGTTGTCCAAGGGCTCTGACAGAATTCTTGCAGTCCTTTACATATCTTTAATCATCTCACATCTCCCAGTGATTCTGCTGATCATAATTCATACCGGATTGTGATCATGCATTGAAGAGGAAAGTGGTGACAGAACCTCCAGTATCAAAGATGTCCCGACAATTCCAATCTATGAACTATCGCTGTATTTTCTCATCCCAGTTTCACTGCAAAATATTGTTTTAATAAAATTAATGATGTTCTTGTTGATGTTTCATAAACTTCAATTTTGGACTGAATTTTTTTCCTTTATTACATATTTCTCACATCCTTGAATTCCTACAAACTTATAGCCGTGTTTTACCATCTGACTTTTGCTTTTTTGCTGCAGAAATGCCAAGTGCTCTGAAGGGCATCAAAGTCCAAGTAAGATTTGTTTCTAGAAATTATTGTTGTTCTCTAGCAGTCTAAGTGAACAGAATACTCAGGCTCTTCCAGAAAGTCTTTATTTTTGGCCCAGGCCACTGAATTAGAAATAACGGCATGTGACCAAACATTGCTTTGCTGAAAACAGGGCATGGAGAAATTACACAACAGGGAGGGCTTTGGGATTTGGCTCACGTGATGTCAACCTCAGATCCTGCTCAGGCAATGCTGAATGCTGATGTCCACATCTATTAAATCTGTTTACTAAACTGTCTCATTATCTATTTTGTGTCAGGATTTCTTTAGGGTGTGGTAGAATTGGACAGATGGGCTTCAAAACCTTCCTTCAGGCATGGCACAGTCACGATTGGACAGATGGGCTCCGAGAACTTACCTTTAGGCCTCAAACACACGGGAAGAGAAAAAGGAAAGGAAAAAAAGCACGCACTCCCATTCTTACAAGCAAGCATAGAAGCCAGTATAAGATGTGTGAAACTTGCAGAGTCTCTACCCACCTAGGATCTCACAGCTGAAACTAGAACAGGGATTTGTCTCCAGAAGATGCTGGGCTACAACTTAACAGCTGCGATACCTGTTTAGCTTTTAATACTGTTACTACTCACAGATGTGCTGGAGGGGAGTTTGTGCAGCAAAGTGCCTCAATGTTTTTTACTAAGTGTTTTTAGCAATGAACACATGCTTTTTCTTAAAACCAATATGAAACCACATTTAAACTACAAAAGAGTTTAAGTAAGAAATGACTGAGATTCTTTTAAGTATATATATATATATATATATATATATATATATATATATATATTTTAACCTTTCAGATTAGTCTTTCAAACTCCTCTTTCCAAAGCAAAACACAAGGCAGCAAAATAACTCTTTTGGCCAGTACTGTATTAACTAAACAGTCCCTTGAGACTAACAACAAACAAATCTTGGAGCAGATTTCCTCAGGAGGTGATTACACAAACAAATTCTCTTTTTAAAGTTCATGAAACCAATCTTGAGAAAGGTCAAGTAGTGATCAACAATGTGATCCTAGCGTCCTAAGGATTCCTGTAAGTAGAAGCAATGCCTGGCTTTAGGAACCTTGATATTTAAAGGGAGTTATGTGAGTAATTACTTTTGTGTGGAAAAACACTAATCCTGTCCATTGCAAATAACGTGGAACAGCCCTAGTGACATTGGGGACTCTGAAACTACTAGAAGTAGGTGCAAGGTGGTATCTCCCTGAAGTCCTGGTGCTCATCTGTACGGACGGATGAGAGAAACAAATGTGCTGAATCCAGCTGTGCCAGTTTCATGCCACAGCAGAATTTCCAGGCACCCTGGGGATTCTCCGTGACTCTGTTTATGTTGGCTTTAAATAATTCTGTACCACCTAGAAAGTGCCTTGCTAATGCCCACAGACACCAAGCACTGCCTGAACACTAAGGTAAATCCTGCCCTGAGGAATTACTGTCTCATAAAGCAACCCCACGTGAAGTAGGGAGAATTTTTGCACATACGAGATAAAATCTCAGCCACGATGAAATCAGGAGGTTTGCCGCTGACTTCAGTGGAGTGAGGATAACAGTATTTGTAATACTTTGCTATTGAATGAACTGATAATTAGATTCAGTGGATAACCATTGTGCTTAACGTGGATTGAGGATGTCCACATTGCTGATAGCTAGACAGGTATGTGGCATTAGGATGGCTGGTAACACCATAAAGTCTTTCTTCCCACTTTCTCTGTCTATCAAGAGCAGAAATAAGCCCCAGGCATCCAGAAGACATGTTGCTCACTTACCCACTTTCAGTGTACCCCCCACCACCACGATACAGGCTGCACTCAGGATATTGCTGGAGTTGCTGGGGAACTCGAGGGTCCCCAGGACGTAGAGACGTCTCAGAGGGGGAAGAGCCATATCCACCAGAATGGTCCGGTCTAAGAAAAAAAGCAGAGTGTTGTTTAGAACAATGGCAGCCTGCTAACGCTGCTTGCCAAAAAGTATGGCGTGGAGGTGAATAATGTTAGTTTTCCTTGGCTTTTGCTTGATTTAGATTGTTTTTGCTTAGAACTACTGGAGCAGGGCTTGTGTTGGTGCACCATCCACAACCAGAGCTTCATCTACAGCAGAGGCTCCATGATGTGGCTGTAATCTGTTAAATGAATAATAACATTGTGTTTCAATGATATTGGTTCATGCTTAAGTCTCATCAAATGTTGCTTGAACTTTTAAGAAGACATGATAGTCTCACTAGGTGAATCTGGCTCTATTTATGAAAACAAACCTTGCTCGTCCAACGCAATGAACCAAGACTAAGTTAAGACTGTGTCTAGACAGCATTTTTCCCTCATGGCATTGCAGACAATGAGATTCATGGAAGGGAAAAAAAACAGTGTTGTCAAATAAATGTTTCATGGCACTAATTGCCTGCAAGTCCCCACCTTGTTAGCAGCAGTGACCAGGGTGACAAGCTGAAGCCACGCACCATAAACTACCTCCAATGACACCTTGCCACTGCTTTTCCCTCTCTGCAGTTTGCCTTTGCTCTCTCAGGTCTAGTGTATAAAAGCCCACTTCTTCCTCACCAACCAAGAGGAAAGCTTTGCTTACATCAACACAATCCGCAGGAAGCCAAGCTTCTTCAATTCTGTATTCATAGGAATACTAATTCCCTACTAATAAATTAGTTATCAGTGACAAAGTGAAGCACCATTTCCTCAGTTCCTTAAGGACAAAACGAAGACCGTATTTTTATACTGCAGATCGGTGGGGATGGTAGCTGATTGAGCACAATGACAGCATCACTGTTACCTCCTGAAGCTGCAAGTCTACAGCCTATGAGCCTTTGGAATGCCACTTAAGCTTTCCAAGTAGGACATGAGGAAAGATGTAAATGGTGTATCATTTAGAAGTAGCCCACCACACAGAGGTAAATTCCACCCTCAGGGCCCATCTAATGCTCTTTGATGTCACTAGGAGCTTTTCAGCTGATTGCACTGGAAAACAGCTCAGGGCCTTAAATTGTGGTTTCCATCTCCTTTCATTATTGACAAGAGTAACAGTTTCCAAGTATGGTGCACCTCTGAGTCAGTGGATGTTCCTGGAAGAAGGAAAAGCAAGGTATTTCCTTAACAAAGGGTTCAATGAAACCATCTAGTTGTGACCTTCATAGAAATAGCTTGCAGAAAATAAGAACCTTCAACACAATGACAGCTGCCAAATCTTACCCAGAGATTTGCTGGGACTGTCATTGATTTCACACACGTTTATTGTGAGGCATAGATGTACGAAACAGGAGAGATTCAGAAACACACATGTTTTCCAATGGACTTTGACAGAGCAGTGAGAATGGGACGCTTGAAACAGTTTTGGTGTGGAACACAGGAAGAGCCACAAAGTGTCTTGGGAAGTGGATCAGCTACTTCACAGATTTGCTTCTGCCTATAGCCATTAGCAACTGCTTTGGATAAAGACAAAAAATTACCTTGGAATAGGTAGCACAGGGAAAGTCGTTCCCCCANGGGACTTTCATTGATTTCACACACGTTTATTGTGAGGCATAGATGTACGAAACAGGAGAGATTCAGAAACACACATGTTTTCCAATGGACTTTGACAGAGCAGTGAGAATGGGACGCTTGAAACAGTTTTGGTGTGGAACACAGGAAGAGCCACAAAGTGTCTTGGGAAGTGGATCAGCTACTTCACAGATTTGCTTCTGCCTATAGCCATTAGCAACTGCTTTGGATAAAGACAAAAAATTACCTTGGAATAGGTAGCACAGGGAAAGTCGTTCCCCCAAAACACATAAACTCAAAAATAAACAAAAGTTTCAGAATTTTTCCAAGCCCTGTTAGCAGGAAGCATAATCAAAACCTACATGAAGTACACTCAGAAGCAGAATGAAAAAAGTATGAGTAGGTTGTCTTTAATAGTAGCATTTACTAGTTTTTGACTCTTTGGTTTTGCAGCCCTGAAGTTTCTCAGCTTCAAGGGAGAGGAAACTTCTACCTGGTCTGAGGTCCTGAGTCTGCTTTCAGATTTGTTTGTCTCTTCTACGTATATGTTCATACTCTATCCCTGTAACTCCATCACCCCACCTCTTCCTTTCTCAATTTTTTCTTCTTTCTCTCAGGATATCAGCAAGGGACACCCTGAAAGCCCAGGACCTCTGTTCTCAAGGACTGCGCGAAGTACTGCAGCAATCCATGGTTACTCTGAACACCTCATCTCAAAAGAAATTCCCTGCATCCTTGGGCTGAAGCATCTTTCAAGAATGTAAAATTTTCACAGCATTCAGATGTAATAAGTTTCTACAGAGCAAATGCAGTCTTTTTTTTCCCCCTAAATCTCATACTGTTAGTACTTGATAATTTTTACAGGCATGAAGAAACTCCTGTGTATAATCTCTTTACAGGACAGGTGTAGTCCTATGCCCTGCAGAGCTGAGAAGTGAAGGCACAGTATGTGAGGATATGAAACAGAGAAAAGAATAAGGGGGAAGACTTTGTTAAAATCATATCTTTCAGACAGAAGGGGAATCTAGTTTATGAAATCACAGCTCAAGAATGTGGCAAAAAGCTTCAGTTGACAAAGGCCATAAGTAAATTCATCAAACACACACTAAAACATTTTTACAAGGAAAAGAAGAAGTGCTTCTAGGCATACCATTTATATGTCAAGTTTCAGGCTAGAACAGATATTTTTGCTGACTTGCACATCTTTCTAAAAAAGGTTTATATAAAGGAAATGCTGACTGCTCTGTAACTGCAGCATCATGTATGTGAGCCTTGAAACACTGGAGTGAGAAATTTCCCCTTTCAGAGATATATCTGTAAACTTTTTTTCCCCAGTTTAAAAGAACAACACTCCAGGGTGTGATGCTTGGGGTGTGAAGTCCTTGGAGGGTGAAATGTTGCTCTGTAGAAAAAACAGAACACTCCTTTGAGGAAAAAACGTCCTTCCACACTTCAGGAGAAAAGCAAACAGATTCAAAGGAGAATTGCTTACATGGTCCTTACAGAACACACTCGTTTATGTAGTAGAGGGAGGTGATTACTAAGGGGTTGAAATCATAAACTTTAGGTCATTGAGCTCAAGGGATTTACCTTCAGAGAAAGGCAAACTGGAGTTTTTTTTCTGCCATGAAGACATTCACATAACAGCAAACAACCACTTTCAGCAATCCATAGTTTGAGCCTGAAAACAGGGCTATGTTTCATTACACGTATACTTTCTTCAGACAAAAGCTCACAGGTATGCCACAGTCTTAATGTTCAGATGTACAATACTGAGAAGTCACTAATGACTCCAGCAATGACACAAAATGCCTTTGATCAACCGCATCGCTATATAAAACACCATAGCATGCCATTGAATGGAAATCAGGCACAACAGAAGAGCTATTATATGAGATACAGTACTCCAGCATTCATCTCTTCAAACAGAAAAAGTTCAAAGAAAATCAAAATCAGAGAATGAATAACAGAGTGAATTCCACTACTGGAAAAAAAAAAAAAGAAGAGAGAAATTGCCAGAGGCTACATGATATCATATCAATACCCTTCAAAAAAGCATTCCATTGCCTGGAATTATAACACGTTCTCCTTCCACCCAGAGTGCGCTGCGTCAGGACTGTGTCACGCTGAAAACCATAAACCAAAGCCCTGAAAATCCCAGGGCTTGAGAAGCTAATGCCACTGCTGGACACCAGAATGGCATGACTAAATTCATCCAGTTTGTTATTCAAAGCGGTGGGACTGCTGAAGCCTGATACATGCGAGATGCCCTAGTGGTATGGCTGCAGCTCTGGATAATGAACCTCCAGAGACAAAAGCACAAGTTGTTGCAGCCTGAACTAAAGTTTTCCAGCTGGAGCTGTACGAGACTTATACCTGCTAGGGACCCAGACACTAAAACACACCAACACTAGAAGTCAATATAACATGNTAAAAGCACAAGTTGTTGCAGCCTGAACTAGAGATTTCCAGCTGGAGCTGTAAGAGACTTATACCTGCTAGGGACCCAGACACTAAAACACACCAACACTAGAAGTCAATATAACATGACGGATCCATCTCTGTTGCAGGCGAAATTCACCCTTGTACAAAGAAGTCTATGAACTTCTGAAGTCTCACCAATGCTTCCAAAACAGGGCAAAAAATGGAACAACTTAGTACACAATGCCAATTTCCAAGCCCTCCAAAAAGCACCTTCTAAATGTGAACCAGACACCAAGCAGCGACATAAAAACTTGGGGGGTAATATGAACATTTTGCTAATAGAGGTGTTTTCCAGCTTTTCAAACTTTCCTAAGTCCAGCCCATGAGGCAGTCCTAGTAATGCAATTTTGCTTGTTTTGTTAAGTATGCAAATTNCAAAAGCACAAGTTGTTGCAGCCTGAACTAAAGTTTTCCAGCTGGAGCTGTACGAGACTTATACCTGCTAGGGACCCAGACACTAAAACACACCAACACTAGAAGTCAATATAACATGACGGATCCATCTCTGTTGCAGGCGAAATTCACCCTTGTACAAAGAAGTCTATGAACTTCTGAAGTCTCACCAATGCTTCCAAAACAGGGCAAAAAATGGAACAACTTAGTACACAATGCCAATTTCCAAGCCCTCCAAAAAGCACCTTCTAAATGTGAACCAGACACCAAGCAGCGACATAAAAACTTGGGGGGTAATATGAACATTTTGCTAATAGAGGTGTTTTCCAGCTTTTCAAACTTTCCTAAGTCCAGCCCATGAGGCAGTCCTAGTAATGCAATTTTGCTTGTTTTGTTAAGTATGCAAATTGAAGCCTTCATTAGCTAAGTTTAGGCAGTGCCCTAGGTCTTCATTCAAATATTTCAACAGAGGCCCAGACCAAAGTCTTCCCCTGTACTTCTTCACACTAGAAATGAGCACTAAACATCTATTATTTGTTTTTATACGACTGTAAAACTGTTCTTTGGGGGCTAAAAGGACTTACCCACTAATGTGCTGCATACCAGAAGTAGGCCATTACAGATGGCTCCCACAAAGGAATAATAAGTAACTAAAAGACAGTAGAGAGTGAGACACAGCTGCATCTTTGCCAGGAGTGAATCTCAAGAACTTGTTTTGGTGTGTACAGCAGCACAAAGTTTGGGTGGTTTTCAGAACGTTTGTTTTCATGAGAACAAACTCATTTTTCCGTAGCCATCTGGAGTCATTCTGTGTTCAGCAGGATATGCACAAGCCAGCAGAAATGGGAAGGTAAACATCCATAAAATGCCACAATTAAACATAAATTTTTAAATTATCAATTTCATTTTAGATTTTGGACCCAAGCTAGGGGTTAACTTTCTTGCAACTGGAAACTCATATACACACTTATGGTAGCAAAGCAAGGTATGACAAACGCACAGAAAATTCATCTTACCTAACTACGTTTTAGGTGTCTTCATTTCAGCAACAAATCCAGTGCCCTTATCATACCAATGATGACCATGACTCCAATTTAAGACCCTGAACTCTAGTTGACTCCCACTGCCAATAAGTGTTTCAACACCTCCAAGCCAGCCAGAACGAAGAGGGAGAGTAAAAAGGAAGTAGAGGGAGTATGATCAGAAAAGACGGGCATGCAATAGAGCAGTTCTCTCTCAAAATAGAATGGGTGATAGACAGTTTGTGTTCATGTTCTTGGGCTAAAATTGAAGGATAATTCCACAAAGAATCTTCTCCAGGAGAGAAGAATAATTTCTGCACACCAGCTAAGCACACATATCTACACTAGTGATAGGAGCTAAGAGTTTTTTATCATCGATAGGAAGAAGACAGTCACAGATTATGGCTCTCCACCTGTCCTAGCTGGCAGTGCATTTTCATTTATCATTTGCCTTTTTTCCTTTTCATCCACTAAGCATTTTGTTGTGGTTTTGCTGTTCAGCAAAGCTTCTCTGAAGAGCAGAGACAGTTTTATTGTACGCTATGAAGCACCCTACTCTAAGCAGCTGAACACAGTGATTCGGACCGGGGGAACTCACAGGGTCTCATCCTGCTCAGGCAAAAACTTGCATTCTGGTTTTGGGCAACCTTTATTGTCCTGCCTCTCAATTCCTCATAGGCAGGGAACATTCCTGCCCCTGGTAAAACACAGATCACGTCTAATAGTCCAGCCCTTATACCGTTGCCTCCCAACCAGAAGGCACCAGTACGCTGGAGAGAATCCCTGTACCACATCTTTCACACAGTGCAGACATTCCCCAGTTAAACTGACCAAACCATCACTGCTCTAAATTCGGGAGACATTAGTTCTGACCCCAAAGGCTGTGTGGTCATGCTGCACAGCGCCAGGCCTGAGCTAATGAGCTTTTTCTCTCAGGAGAGCTAATTAGTTCTGGTATACCAGCATGCTGATGCAGCTGTACTGCTTCCAGTCCTAGAACTAAATCAGTTGGGCTGGGTTGTGAGCAGCAATGTGCAATGCTTCAGGCACAGCTTAGTCACGAAGGGCCTTGCGGTATGTGACAAAGGCCATGGCCAATATCTCATGTGGCAGGTAAAATAACTTATTTTAACAAGAGGATTCCACTCGCCTTTGCAGGAAGCACAGAGGAGTTTTACTCATAGGTGAGTTTGCAATGCACCAAAGGACCATCACAACCTCAGCGTCCAGCTTTTGCTCTCTTACTCTAATCTAAACAACAGAACTCCAGATCCTTAGACAAACCTTTCTATTTATTTCCTTTTTACTTTCTGGTTCTGTGCAAATTGTTATTTACCTCCTGTGACCATGCTCTACATAATTAGCTCACTGTGAGTGCAGAGGCCTTAGCTACCAGTGGCACCCTTGTATGTCTTCATATCTGCAAATGACACATGATTTTGAAGACTGAAATTATGTAGTCTTTTAATAATCATGGGTTGATATTGATGAACTGTTTATAACGTGCAACAATAAGAAGTTGAAACAGATAATCTGGTGTTGTCTCTGGCTTTGTTCTCGGAGAGTTGTGAAGGACAAAATACGCAATGGCATGCAAAATCCAGCCATGACAAGAGGATCCAAAAGAGATAAAAAAGCACATTGGAAATGCCCCACTGTTTAATACCTGCATAAGGCGTCAGATATAATGGAGGTGAAAGCAAAGTAGGAAACAGGGAGCACAGGGCAGAAAGGATACTTTCTGTGTTTCTGAATGGCAAGGAGACACATGTTCAACATAAAGTACCAGTGGTGCAGCTGGAGTAATGTTGAAAGAGGAAATCAAGTCCAGTATTTTGGGCACCGCACTTGGACTTTGGAGATGGTAGTCAAGGCATTGTTCTGGTACAGCTTCCCACCAGCAAGATATTTACAAGGGACATAGATGTAGACCTTCACAGCATGGTTCAGAGGACATGCATTAACCGCAAGCTAGGTTCGTACCTCAGGCACTCCTGAACATGTTCTGGAGAAATGAGGTTCAGGTCTCAATTTATGTCACCTGAACTGAGCTGTCTGAGACGAGACAGGTTTTTAAGCTTCCAACATAGTAAATTCATGTAGGCATTTAGTACTATCTGAAATGCCCTTGGATCTTTGAGACCTCACACAAAACTGACAAATATGACATAAGGGACACACCTGTGAACATCTAGGGTTTCACTTGACTAGGCAGGATGCTCCTGGATTGCTTCAAGCAGTACCAGATACCTTGATAATTGAGCACTGGAGCTCTACATAATATTATCAGTGAATCCTGAAGAACAACTCAATTCACACTAGATAGATACCCACATTTGGTCAGCTCAGTAATTCTTCTGGCTGCACTAAGTGTAATGACAAGGAACAAGTTAACACGCCTAAACACATGTGCTTACTGTTACCTCAGATGTACATAGGACACAGGACCTACAGGAGATTAGTAAACCCCTGGAGGGATATTTCTGTGTCTTCTCTGGCCTCTGAGCCTTACAAACACTTAACAACATTTATGCATTACAGATAGTGAGATGACAGAACAGGAAAAAACACATTGTTTGATAGGAAATAGGGACCTAATCAGAAAATTTAGATTATCTACTCTTCAGTTTAATGTAAGTTCCCCCAAAAAAGTGAAGAAAAACATTATTTTGAACAACATGGGCTTGTTTTAATATTTGTAAGAAAACTGAAGATTAAACTAAATATTAATTGAAGGATGAACATAACAATTTAACCCAAAATATTATTTTTAATGACACAGGACAGAGAAGTTCTAACCATGACCGTGCATCCATGCCCAAATGCAAACACAAAGCAACAGAAAATTCCTTCCACGAAGACTTCATAAGGTGGAACAGAAAGAAACATGAAGCAGTGTTATTCCTATACACAGAAGTGAAGCTGTGGTAGGCAGAGAGACTTACCTGGTTTCAAACAAGTGAGGAGGAGCCAGGACCAAGTCTCAGAGTATGTCAGATACATACTGCACAGTATTCATAAGATCATAGAATAATTACATCTCGGGAAATCATCTAGTCCAATTTCCCGATCAAAATATGATCAGCTACTAAGTAAAATGGTTACCATAAGTTTTCTCCTCCAGATTTTGCTGCAAATTGCCTAATAATTTTGCTAGCTTGTAAACTGAGCTGGGATTTAAATGTAACTGAAGTCTGAGGTTGAAATACGTGTATAGGCTAAAACTTCTAGGAGGCATCCATGGCAAATGGCTTGAGGAGTTATCATTGGTAACTGGAATTGCAACAGAAAAATAAAAGCGAAGGTGGAATAATTGTGGAAATAGAAAATATGCTCCCTGCACACAACACAAGGAGGTGGGTCAAGAGATGAGCTCTTTGTTATCTGTTTGAGCCTTGGAAAGTCCCTGCTCCAGAAATAAAGTCCCCTGCACATAATTAGGCTTGAATATCAGTATAAGTACGCGTGTGTGTGTTGTGCGTATGCATAAATGGAAAAGAATGATCGTTCTCTTCCCAAAAGCATGTTTGTGATGTAGCTAACATTTCAGTGTGACAAGGAACAAATGTGGTGTCCTGCACACCACAGAATGGATGCCAGTGCCAAGGAGCCCACGTTGCAACACAAATGCATATCCTAATGTAGACAAACCCCAGCACCCCTACAGAAATCTGACACCTTCTTCCCTTCCTTACTAGGCAAGATGATGACATCTTCCCCAGGGCCTGGGATACTGCCGTTGAATCCACCCCAGCCTTTTCCCACATCATTCCATGTTTCTGGGTGCGACCATTTCAAGACAGCATCAGAAGGAACTACAAAACAGGACATACAAAGACAGAATTATCATTTTCAGTAGCTGGGAGAATTACCATGTCTTTGATAGTCAAGTATCTGTGGCATTAACATCCTCCTTTTGTTACTGACAAAGCAACACCAACTGGTCTTGGTTATCTTTCATGCTTAAAGGAAGCTGCCTGATGGGAAAAAAGATCTCTCCCTGGACCATGTTTTCAGAGTTAAAGGGCGGGGAGATAACTGAAAAAAATAGATTCAAATTCTTTGAGACCTATCAAAAGCAAAGCTAGTCTTCAGGTTTGTCATACTTAGCTTATGTTACGGCAATTGCTTCATTATTTTTATTTATGTCATCCAAAACTCTGAGCACTTTGAACACAAAATTAGGATGAACAAATAAAAATAAAAGCCAATTATCTGTACTTGGTGGCAAAAACAGATGATCAAAATGGTAACAAACCCTACCAGAAAGTGCCAACTCTTCTCATGTATTTTTTCCCCCTCAGTAGATTGAATTCCCAGGGTATGGGAATTTCCATATTTTCCCAAAGTATGAAAGATTTTAAAAAATGAGTGATCAACTCTCACAAGCTTGTTAGCCCTCAGAAAAGCAGGGGTCTTCCCATTGCAAGGGAATAATGAAGACCTGCCCTGGAAAACAACGTTGACTGAGACATGTGGCAATTCCTGCTCATTCGCCGAAGATTTATCTTTCAGCTCATTCCAAAAGGAAACTTCTGAGCCTTAGCATCAGGAAAATACTGGGAGAAATTAAGTTCACAAAATGTAGGTGCTTAACTTGCACTTGTCTTTTAGACAGCTAATGACCCAGCCTTCATAAATTAATTGCCTAAGCTTGTTCTGCCACCAAGAGAGGAAGGAAAGCCTTCAGGGTGAAATCTTGTACACTAAATTTAGTAAGCCCTAAACTAATGCAGGCAGGGCCTCCCTCTGGAGGCCTCTATAAGCACCTACCTCTGTCCTACCACTGTAAAGGAAATTCTGGCATTTTTTTTCTTGAGGAGGGCTTCATTAGGCTTGAAAACACAGGGGCAAGGTCATGCCTAAGTGTTGGGGACTAGACCCAGCTCAGTAACAGATTAGAAAAACCCTTCACTGACAGTACAGGGAAATACAGAGAGACTAAACCCAGGCGGAGCTCCTTAAGGCTGGGTCTGTCTTCCCATTACTTGTTTGTTCAGGGGAAACACTCTACAAACAGGACTCTCAACCCTATTACTACGTAAATTATTATTGTTGTTAATAAGCAACAAGGTAGTTATGCAACTAAGACCAAACTTTGGGGGTCTCCATTGTCTCTGGTGTATTTTTCTGTCTGACTCAACACCTAACTGTGCAGTAACATCAGACTGTTACACTAAGATCACTATGAAGCACTAAAACACACTGTAATCTTACATTCTCTATGACCTTTCTGATCTGCTATGGTATTTCTTAACTAAAGTTTATGGTCTTTTATACTGTGGAATCACACATTTATCATGAGCAATGGTAGATATGGTTCAATGAAATTCTTAAATGAATACCAAGAACCTCTGTTGGGTTGACAGACGTACAAAATATCAAAGTGAAAAATAGCAATCTATTGCTGGAAAAGTAGTAAAAACGAAATGGTCTGACTCCCAGACCAAGCCTTTCAGACACCGACTGTCACGCACCTGGGGTAGGTAAAGCCACTCTTTCCTTCTCTTTCAGCGTGACCTGAATTAAGTCAGCTCCTGTGACTGAACACAGAATTATAAGAAGTTATGGCAAGACCTTACAAATTAACAACAAAAATAAATCATAGTTTAAATTACTACATGCGATTTTCTGACAACATTTTACATTTCAAACAGAAGAAAAGAACAACTACAGATGTTTTCTAAACATTTTTGTCTTTTTTGTGCTTTGAGAAAGGATTAAACAAACATATTTTAGTTTACAGATACAGAGGGTCTCAAGACAACTCATTAGAAACACCTAAAAGAAAACATTCAATAATCAGAAATTCTAGGCTGGAACATGAATCTCATTTATCCCACTATAAATCCACAGCAGTTCCACTAAGACAAGTGATATTACACCATTGGATGCATAAGATATTAACTGGCTCAAACAGCGAATTACAGCTTTTGTTTTGTAGCTTGGTTTTGATTTTTTTTTTCCCCCAAATCTGGTATCTGAAAGAGATGCTTTAATTAGTCAGACTTTATAGACTGAAGACAGGGACCCTGTGTTCTCTACTGTGAAAAGAGGTCAGAAGCAATTATCACAGTTGTAACCTTTGTGCCAGTGTATTGTCAGCAGGAGAAGGGCCAGGATAATGCAAATCAAACTAAGAGGAGCAGGAGAAAACTGCTTCAGACCCAACTAAAAGGCTACCTTCTCTTCGTCTCCAGTGGCGTACAAAGGCACTTCCTTTCAGTCACCAGACTGGAACAACCATAGGTTAAAATAGAAACACTCTGACAAACATAAATCTCTTGTCCACTGCCCAACCCCTTATGGTGACCCTAAAATGTCATCAGAAGATTTTTTTGGTGGTAGAAGAATTGTATAAATGAAGCCATTGTCAGAACTTTCCTCTGTTCCAGAACATGCCAGGAACTTTCCTACATGTGTATCAACCCACCGATGGGACTTCATGCCATATTGTAATTTACTTATTTTATCTTTAAACAAGTCTCTGTACTTTTAAATTGAGAGAACCATCCTTCCCTACCTCCCTCCTTTTCTCCCAGTGCAACTGAGCAAATTTAAAGTAACTGAGGTTCATTAATTTTAAGTGTTCAATAAATTAGTATGAATAATCAAAAAACTTGATTCTTTCTGATAATTACTATTTGATGTCAGTTGAAAGCACTCGATTGAGTTAGCAGCATATGCTCCTATGCCAAATGAGGCTTCCATAATTAAATAGAAACTGATTCCATGAGGTTTTTCTCATGTCTGATTAATTAGTAATCAGGTGCCTCAGACCTGTTCTTCAGTGACACCTTCCCTCCCAATGGTGGATGTGATCCACTTATCAGTCAAGCCAATCTGCCCCAAATCATCACATAGAGCTCAAACCGAACAGCATCATATCTTTGGATGGCCGCAACACGAACCTTTGAGGAGAAAGAATGACATGAAAATGCTAATTTAAAGTCTTTGACAGAGAGTTCATGTGGCTTTTAGACAATTCTCTTCTATGGGCATTTTTATGGTTATGGTAGCCTTCCTTCTCACTTATAGCAGGGCAAATCAGGAGTCAAAAGTGTTACATTAGTCTTAAGAAAAGTGAGAAAACTGAGCCCTGATACTATTGTTTTTCGATAGATATGTTTTGTGAGGTTTCTTGGGGATTTTTGCTTAATTTTTCAGGCACTACAGTGCAACTGTCTAATTAAGAGTGTATTGTTCAGAAAAAAGTTGTTCTAATTAAATCTTGAGGGAGCATAAAACTTGATCGATACATTAGATAGACCTCATAAATGGTTTCTGTCCCCTTACACAGTGGAGAAAGGTACAGTTAAGACTTTTAACCCAGTACAGTCGTGTCCTGAGCCAGGGCAAGGTTGAAAGTTTCTCATATCTGAAGTGCCATCCGACCACACAGCATGACGATTCGAACCATAATAGGTCATTTACAGCCTCCACATGAGTGCAGGAATGGGAGACTGAATTCTCCACAGCCCTGCAACTTGCACAATTATTTATGTCGATGGAGTGTAAAGTGTAATGGCAGTGAATCANACAGCATGACGATTCAAACCATAATAGGTCATTTACAGCCTCCACATGAGTGCAGGAATGGGAGACTGAATTCTCCACAGCCCTGCAACTTGCACAATTATTTATGTCGATGGAGTGTAAAGTGTAATGGCAGTGAATCAGTAGCATTTTGTTGCCATTTCCCACAAATACTCCTAAAACCTGATCAAAACAGCAGAGATACAAGCCTTGGGAATAATCAAGACTACAGTGACATAGTCCTTTTGGTTGTTTTGTTTTGCTACTGAGTATGATATCATTGTTTCTGTACAGGACAGGAAGAGATATAGGCAATACAGACAAAGGACGTCATTAGTAAACATTGAATTAAGGTCACTCTTCACAAAATGTAGTTATAAGGCTCCAGGGCTTAGTTGTATAAAACCTTTATAAGACTCATCAATTTTCTGTCTTATTACAGCTCTTCCTGGATGTTTGGGCTGTGAATCATAAATATAGGCCTTCTTGATGATACTCCCGGTAACTTTCTTCTGGTTCAGGGCTCCTTGAGTGAACATGAAGGAGGAGCAACTTAGTCTTTTATCAGCTTTGCAGTGACAGGAAATTTTGCCTGTGGATATTAGGAAGGGCTGAAACTAGGATAAATGGCTCCAATAGCTTGACTTACAAATAACAAGCAACTCCATGCTATTTAACATCAATTGGGCTAACATATATCACAGGGAATCCAAAACTTCTAGACAGCACAATCGACAGCACAGTGAGAGACATCTCTAGAAACTGGAGAACTTGGGATAGGATACTTTGTCATCCACTACCAGGATCTGGTACAGGAGGTACCCAGAAATATGATATCATTCAGCACTGCGGGGAGGAGAAGAGATATTAAATTTTTTTTTTTTTTTTTGGCTAATGGACACAGATTCTTGCTTATAGCTGATTAAGATTTGCAGAGGCAGAGGTGAAGGCATGAAATTCCTCCTGCAGAGATCACATAGTTGAAAGACCATCCCTGACAGGATTATAAAGGTATTTCATCATCTTATTTCTGTAACTGCTACATTCTCTCGTCTCCCTGCTGCCATGCCAGAAGGACGGGAGCTCATCTGCCAGGACAAGGTTGATTTTTCTTTTTGAGTTGGTTATAAAATGCACCTCTTTGCTAAGAACTGACATTTCATTTCACGGAGGCCGCTGAGCAGCTCATGTTTGGTCAACCGACCTTCTGAAACAGTTGATTTAGGCTGAGGTTTTTCTAGCTGGAAGGAAAGACTCATGCCTGTACAACCAGCCTTCTGTAATAAATTAACTCCATTCTTTAGGTCTTTCACCTAGGATTCTCCTTTACTCATGAGCAAAAAGGCTGCAGGAAAAAAATTAATTATTTATTTTCTGTATTTTAAGATTAGAAACAAACATTCTTTGGGGTCTGTTTTTTCTCCTGTATAAAGCAATCACAGAAACCCACAGAGTGTAATGGAAGTGAGATCATTCTTTAAAAATTTAGAAAAGACAATAAGTGTAATCAAATTATTTTTCTGAAGAACTATGGAAAATGTAAACCTGCTTCTGACACAGCAGTAATATGAGGTTGAGCCTCAGGCCCTCTTAACTATGCACACATGAGTAGCTTGAGCAAAGTCAGCAGGATGACCTGTCTCCATAAAAGTTGTGTCTACTGAAAAGTGTATTTGGGTTAAATAAAAAGTTTGATAATCTTTTCAGTGATGTTTTCAATAATGTTTGTGTCCAGGACTTCAATTTTAGAAAAAAAAAAACAAAACCCAAAAACAAGAGAAATCTGGAGATGAAGGAAGCCAACACTTTGTTTCGTTCCAAAAGAAAATAGTTTAAACATTTCAAAAGTGAACAAAAAGGAAACAAATTCTCTCTGGTTTTTAGCCAACTCCAGTATTGCCCAGAGACCTTAACCAAGGTGCAGTACCATGCTGTGGCACCATATGCTCATGTTCATAACAGACTTAAAAAGCTCATAATGTTATTATTGTAATTTACACAGAATATTTCTCCAAAAAATATTGCAGCTGTCCCAGTGTGACGTTTCTTTCCACCTACCTTGTTGGTAGGTGGGTTTTTTTATTCAGCACAGTCATGTCATGTTAGGACCACTCTCCTGAAACATGGTTGAGCCACAACCCGTTTCTTTCGCAGAACCACACTGCAACTTCAGGGGCCATCAGTGACCTTTGAGGAACACTTCTTTCAAGAGATGGGGTGCCCCAGAGAAAATCAGGATGATGCTACAAAGATTGAATAATGTCAAAGCAAAGCTAATGATGTAGAAATGACCGGCACAGGATGCCTCAAGCTTCCTCATCTCCCCTCCACGCAGCATCCAGCAGGGACTTGGGGTTATCTGTCCTTCAATGTTGATTCCTTTAAAATGGTCTGAAAAAATTATTTTCAAAGGTGCTCATGGCTTGGTTAACAGGGTTTCATGTATGTAGGTAGCAGTGAGTACCTCTGTTAACAGGATCATTGAATAGGTAGCTCACATAGAAGAAGCATTCTCCGTTAGAATTATTTCTCTCTATTCAGCATCCCCTGCATTGTCCCACGCCCAAGCCTAATTTACAAAACTGCAAGCATGCAAAGCATCAGGGCAACTTAACTCCTTTAATCCCTTCCATACGGTATATTTTCTTGCCTTTTGTGTTAGACAGACCCTTTTTTCTCCCCAAAAGATAAACAAACGCTTGCATGACGCCAGGCAATTTAGGATGGAAGGGGCATGGAGAAAGCCTGAGCCCGATGCAAACTGCTGGCCAAGGTGGCTTCATTCAGCTGCCCTCTTCATTTAAATAACAATATCTTCTCAGTCATAGGGTTTTCCCTCCCCTTCTCCCCCCTTTTCTGCCACATGCAGGTCTGAGCAAAAGGCTGTGTGAATCCAGGACCCTGCCTGTGAATGAGCTGGCATCTGATATGTATTTACTGACGTTAATTTTGGATGTAATGCACCCCTGCCACTTCCCCACAGTTTGCCCTAAAAGGCTTTCTGACGGGCACAAAAGCAGAGGGTCAAAAGTAAGTTGACCCCTGCCAGAATGTACAATTATTGGAAAGAGGCGGTACACCAGCAGCTGTCGAAACCCCACCGGTGCAGCAAAGTGCTTCCAAAAGTCGGAGGATGACTAATAGGCTCGAGCTCTCCCCTCCGCCCTGCAAGAGCCCGCTACTTTCTGCAGGAAGAATTATGGCCCTCCCGAGCAGCTGCAATAATTGTCTTCCCATTGTCCCCCAGCCCTCCCTCTGCCACCCCCTACAAGTGCCCATTGTCGGCGTGGAGTCCAGTGATTATATGCTTGGGCTGATGCTGTTTGCGCCCAGCTGCCTGACTGCTGACACACGAGCACCAAGAGGGGGGACTCGCGTCTGCGAGACGGGACTCTGACATACCAGACCTTTTACATAAGTCAAACAGGAACAAATGACTCTTTATCAGCCCCTTCTCCCTTTGAAGTGGCGGCTGCTTATAGGCCCTTACAGCTTTTCCTCCTTAGCCCGAGCAAACATCCTCCTTTTGATATGCTACATGCTCATTATCTCTGCCCCATTTAATGATTTTTGATTGAAGGGTGGCAGCACAGTTGCCAAGAGGGTAGTTAAAGAGGCTCCACGCAGTCAGGATGACAAGAAAGCCTTTCCTTGTGCAGCAGCCTAAATTTGGAGTTTCTTAACAGTGTGTTCTTGTTCTTAGCAGCAGATAAGGGTTGAGCGTGAAATTCTTAATTAAGCAGTAAATAGAGAGTGGGGTGTCAGCAGATGCAGCCTGTAGCCATGGAGACCAAGTCAGATGAAGGAGGGAGCTGAGACTCAACGCCGGCCCCAGGCTTGGGCATGAGTGACAGCTGAAGAATCCGACAAAGCTTGTAAACGGGATTAATTAGTTGGCTAATTATTTTGTATAGTTAAATGTAAATAAAAAATTAAAAAAAACCCCAGCTTGCAGAGTTAGGCGGTAACGTGTTCTGAAGGCCAGACTTTCAAGCGTGGTCCTCTCTGGGTCAGTGGGTAGATTGGTGGGTTTTTAAGGCCAGAAGGGACTATTGTGGCAGCCTTCTCTGACTTCCTACAGAGCATGAATCTCACACCATGAGGTTTGTAATAGCTTCTCGTAGAGCTGCAGTATATTTTTCTGAAAAGACGGCCAAGTATCATCTAAGGACCCTGAGTGATGGAAAGTCCACCACATGCCATGAGTCTGCTCTGATGGCTAATTATCCTCACCCCTTCAGCCTGCACAGCAGAGATCAGGAGAGAAATTAAATGGCACACCAGGGCTAGGAATCTGTTTGATTTTTTTCAGACTTTTACCCTACCAACAGTATTAGATATTAGGTACCCAACACTGAATTACTGATCTCACTGCTGTAGAAGTCCTTGCTGAAAATGTTCATAGCATGAATTATACACATTAGATGTTTTCATAAATTTCCCCTTGTGTGCTCTGGATGATTGTTTCTCTCTGTGTTAAAATGAGAAACAATAATTAGCTCTTCATATAAAAAAATCAAGATGAAAGGAAGGCAGAAGAAGGACAAGACAGTATCTATGATGCAACAGTGATATGTGCAGGCCAGATAACTTTGTCCCAGTCTTCCCAAGATCATCATCTCTATTTTCAACAGTAGTAAGAGGACAAGAAATAGGGTCATCTTCTGAACTTTCCCATGCTGCCCTATTTATGGAAGTACAGATCAGGATATCCAAACTGTAAACAGTTGGTTTTCGTATTTGAAAGAACACATTTGCACTTTTAGTAAACTGAAATAATAAAACCCCCATGTTTCTTCTTTGAGTAAATGCCCGGCATAATCTTGGGCCAAGCTTAAAGTCAACAGCTATACTTATACCAGCCAATCTATAGATACACTATATCTAAACAGGGCCAGGACATGGAACTAAGTGCTAGATTGCAATANCTTGAAAGAACACATTTGCACTTTTAGTAAACTGAATAATAAAACCCCCGTGTTTCTTCTTTCAGTAAATGCCCGGCATAATCTTGGGCCAAGCTTAAAGTCAACAGCTATACTTATACCAGCCAATCTATAGATACACTATATCTAAACAGGGCCAGGACATGGAACTAAGTGCTAGATTGCAATAATGGCTATATTGCTGGCCAAATTACTGGCACAGCTTTGGCCCAGACCAATGAATTCTCCCAGATGGTGACCATTACGGTTTGGGAGTTAGCACAGGACAGAGATCTTTCCTAATTTGAAGGCTGGGTGCATCCAGTCTGTTTTGAGAGATAAAATGTCAAGCTGTACGGACACAAGCTGTGCAATGCCAGTTGGCCACAGGACCAGAGATGGATGCAGCAAGTATGACCCCTCAAACTGAGGTTAAGGTATGGGCTTCCCCATTTCTCCACAGATGTACAGTGAATGATTTTCATTGCTGTCAGACTAAGCTCAGTGGATTGCTTGCCCTCATTCCAGCGTGTTTTTCTCTCCACTGTTCCAGTGATGGTTCTTGTTGCTCATTCCTAAACAGATCCTACATAAGAAAGCCATTTTCATGCCATCTCATCAGTGCAATTCAAAAGAAATTCATTAAAAGTAACGGATTAGATCGGTGACAAAATTTTCTGTTTACTGTGAAAATCATCATCTTTACAGTTTAGCTTCCCTGTATGACAATCATGAAGAACAAGCTATACTTCTCAAAGGCACTGAAATGTTTTTGGTTCTTATTAACAATGGCAATAGTCATTACCTTGTATTTTACATATAGAACTTAGACTCTTATAAAAACATTTGCTTAAGAGTGGGAATTGCAGAAAATGTCCCAAATTTAAAAGAATAAATGAAGCATGAAGTTATTGAGAATCCAAATAAATCTCAGTAAATACCTGAATTTCTTTAAAAGGTGACCACTACATATCATGAGTTAGTGTATAAAGCCAACATACTCAAATTTAAAGGTCTATGACACCTTTGAAAGTTTACAGTCACAGCAAAAACCCTTGCTCAGTAATCCTGTTGCCTTCAATGGGCACAGACTAGGTAGATTGCACATGATTTATTAATGATACATGTAGTATGTGACCAGCTGACAACAGAGATCATTAGTGGAATGTAATGCCTTTTCCTCTCCAAAACACCAATTCAAATTCAACTAATGTCACATCACCCACTATTTATGATACATTCCTTTTGTTGATAGATCAGGCATCAGATCGATCAGATAAAGATGGACCTGATGCGCATGCATTTACCTATTTGATTGATCTTTTTGAAGGACTTCTCCCCTTATTGAAAGGCCATTGAAAGACAGCCTTGTGTCTAAGGCCTTGTACAGTTCGGGGGTTTAAAGTAAAAAGGCATCATCAGCTATGTCACCATTCTTGAACAAAAAGGTACATTACACTCCTCAGATTGTGCTTACCCAAATAGGTTAGCTTCCTCAGTCTGCTGTCAAGATACCAGTCACAGCTCCGATGATGACCATATGAAGGCTGTGATTGAAGTGGCTGTCCAGTCCTTGTCCCACAGGACACCACAATGTCAGGATTGGCAGGAAGATCCTTGTGTTCTATCAGCAAGTAATTCCCAGTCATGAAGTTGCTAAATGTCACTGAATACTAGAGAAGAGGGGACCAAAATAAGTATTCCTGCCTCTGTGATTAGAGCTTCATGGAGTACAGTATAAAAGGATAAAGAGGATAGTGCTCCTCACAGGCGACATATTCTTTTGCAAAATGTGTATTGGCAATATGAAGAGAGATGTAATATTAAGTAGAAGATGATCGTGAATGTAGACAAAATCATCTCCCCTCATCACCTTGAAAAGGCATAGAAGAAAAATGTTTTCTGAAAACTATGCTTAGGTATGTCTTAAGGTAGTATAATTTTTGTTGAATCCTAAGCCTCACAATGAACTTTCAATTAAGATGCCCCAAATCATCTTCCTTCTCCAAGTTACTACTGAGAGCTTCAGGAACTAGGTCATCATATGTAAGCCCTACATATTTTCTCTCTCTGCTCACCCGGAAAGATGAAAGCATGATTATCTCTTCCAAATACAATTTTGAAATTACAAAAAAATCTCACATTACCTGGAGTTGTTTGCTGACCAAAGGGTTGTCAAATGTCAATGCATAAGTCTCTTTATCCATGAGGAGAACCACCCAGCCATACAGGTTTGATAAAGTATCAGGGACGTAATTGACTGTGGTTGTCTTATTTCTACTGTCAGTCACAGTTAAATTATAGGGAATGTCTGGAGCCTCTTTTCTGGGGGAAAAAAGATAGAATTATATTTTTTCACTGAACTCTGTCATTTTGCAACCTTTATAGTTCTGTTCGTGTTTGAATTACAGTTGTATATGCTGGCTCACTCTCAGAATATGCTTCATTTGTGTAGTTCTTTACAAATACAGTGAGAAATGTTTGCTGCCTGAAGTGCCATAAAAGAGAAAAAGAGAGAAAAAAGGTGGAGGAATGAAAGAAGAGAGGACTAAAGCTTGTGCCAAAGCAGAGCAATGGCAACAGCAAAGGTACCTACTCCTACACTGTCAGGCTATTTCCCCATCCACCAGAGTCATGAGCCTCAGGCTCAACTTTGAGGATCTTCATCTGCATGAAATGGTTTGATAGTTTTCTGATTACTCACATTTGATGGTCTAAAATTTCATCAAGGCTGAAGGTACAAAAATTCTGTGCAATTTAAGTCATTGCCCTGTGCCTAAGTCAGCATGCAGCACGAAACTGGAGCTACTGCAAACTGATGAAAGCCTTCACTAAGGGAGTGAACTTTTAGTACAGCAGTTCTTCTGATCATCCAAATGACAAGACAAACTCCTTTTTCACTAGCACTTTCCACTCCTAATTTCTGTTCAATCTAGTCAGAGAAAAATATCTACTGAATAGATCAACAGTAATAATGATTTCACATGTGGGCATAAACCTTTTAAATTTAAGGCATCTGGAGACCTTTCTCTACTGAAAATAGGAAAGAACACAGTGAAGCTGGGTTGGGTATAACCACCCACATTGGCTTCCTCTCCAGGAGCAGGCTCTGTCTTTTTCCTGCACATAGACTTTTTTCAAATGACGCTAAACTGATCTTGATTATTTGGGCATCTGTCCAGAATAACCTCTTACTGCTATGGTTGCCAGTTTCCCCAAGATGGCAGGCTCTGTAAGGTAAAGTCCAGAAGCACAGAATACTCTGCTTTCAGGAACTGCTTTGTTGAAGGCAACAAACTACGTACAGGAAAAGATAAGGCTGAAATGCAGCTAATGCTTCTGATGTTCAGACATTGAACATCCATTGACTTTTCACATCTGATTGATCAGGGACACCTGATCATAGGCCACTTCTTCAAAACAAAGATCTTACCTCCAGTCCTCAGCATATTGCATTCCTACAACAGCTCTTGAAACTGATGGAAACCATGGCTGAAACTATACTCTGGTTAGCTTCACTGTGTTACTGCTTCAGTCTGGAACGAGACTGAGAAGGTCTCCTCTTGTTCTAGAGGCAACAAGGAGCATCAAGCTCCTCTAGAGGATGTCAGATGTGAGATGGGCTAAAATGTTCTCTGGAGCTGATGTTTCTCCATGACCTGAATGAATTTGGGTGACAAGACTTCTACATCAGAAATTGCATTTTTATATCAAAAAATCAGGAAGAATAAATCCTACCCTAAGAATCTTCTCCCTGTCCCCTAACTGCACGCGCATGCACAGACTGCCTAAGCTTGTCTGAGAATTTGATGCATCTCATTGTGGCACTCTTCTCAGTAGCAACTGGCAGAGATTGTTCCTTACCCTGATCATGGTCCCAGTCGGGTTGC
This sequence comes from Steatornis caripensis, assembly GCA_013398225.1. Lineage (NCBI taxonomy): Eukaryota > Metazoa > Chordata > Aves > Caprimulgiformes > Steatornithidae > Steatornis > Steatornis caripensis. The sequence continues at coordinate 236,336 of VZSC01009417.1, forward strand.
TTGCAAAGGGATTGGTGCAGGGTTGTCTACACCACTAAAGATACAGGAAGAACTCTGATGGAAGTATCCAAAATTCTAGCAAGGTTTCAACCCCATCGCCACCATCATCTCCCATTCCTGGCCCTGCCAGCACTAGGCACACTTATTAGAAAATTACAGTTGCAGCTGCACAACTGCAACTAAGTTTTTTTCCTGCTTTTTACATTCTTATCATTATACGCAGGGAATTGCTAAGGATACATGTCCCAAAACCACAGATCTTCTCAGCTGAAGGTAAGCTTTGCTGGCTTGCTGAGATACCCTGGGGCAATGATTCTGCCATAAAGATGAATGCAGCAGATTTATACTTGAATCAAGTGCTGCTGCAGGATCACGGCAAGTTTGCAGCTTCACCTTTAGTCCACTTAGTCAGATTTGGCATTTGAGTTGACACTAAGCTTAAAAAAATCCCCTCTTTTAAGCATATCTAAAATGGTATTTCTAAATATTGGAGTATTACCCTACAACTAGACATTTCAGCATATTACCCAACCCTCCAGACTGGATATGGCTTATTTACCCAAGATAAACAGTGCTAAAATTCACGTCATCCTGCAATTTGCCTGTTTGTATTTGTAATTTTGGTTGTTTTTCCTCTTGCTGTTTTGGAGAAAATACGTAATTACAATAGTAGTCATCTCGGAGGAAGGTCGTCTGATGATTTTTTTTCTCTTGCAAAATCATTTTTGGGGGTTTTTCTTATTCCTGTGGCTGTCACTTTGGCAAAGGACTTTCTGGTTACCCAGAAACATTCAGCTGAGAAACAGCAGTGGCAAACAGGAGAAGTGTGAATCAGCAAAGAATCACTCAACCAGAAGATATTGGCAGACCAATGAAACTGACTGTGAGGAGTTTATAAGGCTGAAACAGCTTTCGTACTACTAATAAACCTCCTCTTATAGGCATTAACTGGACCAGGATATTAGGCTGCTAATTAAGCAAGTAAATGACAACAAGCACATTATTGCCACAGTTATCAGCACCTGCACAGGTATGTGGGAAAACATTTCTAGCAGCAGTAACACACCACACATAATGTGGTGCAACATTAAGCTCTCCTGCACATCAGGAATTGCCTTATTGAGTTACAAAGGTGCACAATGCCACAGCCAGTGATGGAGGCTCAGACCCATCCTCTGTGCAATGTAAATCTATGTGGTTTTGCTCTTTACTTATTTTACTCTTCATCACTGGAGAAGTCTGGTAAGACAGCTTGAATCACTTCTCTTAGGGGCTTCTCTCTGATACTTCCAAGAAGTTTTAAAGACAGAGAAGAAAGCCTGGAAGGGGCAATCCTGATGGGATATAGGGAGGGATACAAGCCACCGGATTGATCTGTCAGAAAGTTAGGTGGCGATTCCACACTAGCCATGCAGATGCACTAGCTAGTGAATGTGAATGTGAATGTGAATTCATTAGCTAGTGAATTGTGAATCAAAATCTGTTGGACAGCAGTCTTGATGAGAGGTTATAAAGGCACCACAAATATCTTAAACTGGACAGCTAGCATCCGGATGGCTACAATTAAGTGAAATACATCCTTCCCTTCTCTTCAAAGACCTACTTGGAGTAACCCCTTGGGCTAGGGCTCTAGAAGGCAGGGGGGCCCGAGAGAGCTGGTTAATATTCATGCAATTCCTCCAAGCTCAGGATCAATGCACCCCGATGAGTAAGAATTCGAGCAAAGGAGGCAGGAGACCTACACGGATGAACAAGGAGGTTGTAAAAAACCTCAAAGGGAAGAAGGAAGTTTACAGGATGTGGAAAAAAGGACTAGCTACTTGGGAGGAATATAGGACTGTTGTCAGAACATGCAGGGATGCAACAAGGAAGGCTAAGGCCCAACTGGAATTCAATCTCGCAAGGGAGGTTAAGGACAACAGGAAGGGCTTCTATAGGTACATTGGCAGCAAAAGGAAGACTAGGGAAAATGTGGGCCCGCTGCTGAACGAGGCAGGTGACCTGGTGACACTGGACACAGAGAAGGCAGAGTT
>VZSC01009417.1:240029-254064 GCA_013398225.1 Steatornis caripensis
CCAACCCCTACCATTCTATGATTCTATGATTCCCTGTATGCCTACTTACAACAGACAAGTCCTCTCTCTCTTGACTTCAAAGTTAGGATAGGTTTTTGATTGCTTCAGATCATACCAAATTTCTTTTTCAGATAATTGTTCTCAGTCTTTGACATAGAGAGACAGGGAGCCTTCACTAGAGAATTTTCAGTTTGAAAATGCAAATTTTATGCCAGGAAGATTTTCTGAGGAAGAAGTGTTTGCATGGTTTCATACCATGATAGTCTGTGCTGCCAGATCTTCACCTGGAAGTTTGTTCGTGATCCAAGAAGGAAAGGGAGCAGGAGATGTCTTATGCCCTGAAATCTCTGGGGTTTCCTTAACCTGAATGCTGTGTTCTTGCCTTTTACACAGCTTGCTCAAGGTGTTGCCATCCACAAATATATACCGTACTCCTGACATAGTGCCAGCACACCAAACCAAAAATTTGGGGAACTTGAAAAACTTTGCGGATCAGTGTAGAGGTTAACTGGTACAAGAAAACAATGAGCCTGAAACTACATTCCCCTTGAAAGGATGTCAGTGTGCTTGTTTTTTTCACCTATGTGCCAAACAGACACCAAAATGGAAGTACCCTACTAACGGAATTACCAGCCACAATTAGCACCATTTCCATTTGCCCTAAATAGCCAGCGATTTCACTGTGCCCTAAATAGCCACCAATCTACCTCTCCTTAATGTTAATGAAGCAGAGTAGGCTCACACACTCGAGTATTTCTAATTCAGAGGATCCGAGGGAGCCTGCACGCATCATTAAGATGGAGAGCTTCATTATCAGAGGAAAGAGACTTCCCCTGAACTTCCCTTGGCTTTATTTGAAAGAAACTAGGAGGCAATGGTCTTAATGCAAAATTAACCCTCACTTTAAACTGCTGGAAGCCTTTACAAAGTGTAAGGGGCAAAAAAAGGATGACTCATTGAAAAGGCTGTATTTTTATATTGAAGCAGGTTTCAATTAAGGGGCAATTTGCTTTAGAAATATGGCAGTATTACTGGATAGGACTTTACAGTCTGAGCCACAATTTACCAATTGTGATTGTATAAACAGTTATGTAATTTAGCTCAAGTGTATTGTGCAGAAATGCTCAACAAAGATGAGCCACAAAGGATTTGTTAAACCAATCAACAACATCAGGTAGAACGAATATCAACTCTCTTGTTTATGTTTACCATTAACTTACTTATCCTAAGGGTCCATATCTTTGTGTATGAGGCAGACACTGCATTTAGTTCTGAATGCTTTCTGTTTGATACATTTGTGTAATAATCCATTGCGATTATCCCTCTCCAAAACAGGAAACAATAAAACATCGAACTTCAAATGGGACACCAAATGTTTATATCAACAGTCCGGTTTACTGTTGGCCAAATGGAGGCTAATTCCTAATTATGACCATACTAAATACTTTACAGCTTTAATGCTGGATCCAAAACCAGTTCATTTTATTTTAATTGCCAAGAATTAAAAATTTTCAGCTGTTTTAAGCAAATGCGTGTATCATTGCAGAGGGTCCAAGGTCATGAATCAAATCTGCCTTATATTATGAACCCTTACTACCAGTGAGTTTTTACACGCACAAGTCTTTTTGAAAATAACTAGATCTTTGTCTCTGATCCTGAGTAGCTACTATGCAATAGACCTTCTGAATTTGAAGTAAAAGCAGGATTGGGATGATATCCAAGGAGCAGAGAGGGTTGTGACTGACAGGCTAAGATGGCTTCATTTAAAGTCACTTTTGAATTTGCTACCCCTGGCTTCCTACTTAGTCTCTGTTCTTAAATCAGTTCCCCAGCTCCCACAGTTTACGGGCTGATATTTTAAGGAAGATTAAAATCAGGTACAAATTCTGATCTGGAAAGTAGCTGGTAAGCAAGCATTTCTAACATCTCTGCAGTCTAAGCATAACAAAGATCTGTGGAGGACCACTTTGTCACTACACTTATCCCATAACAAGCAGAGCTCTAAAGCATTCGAAGCAGATTTGAAAATCTGGACACAGGTACTATGGGTATGGCTTTNAATTAAAATCAGGTACAAATTCTGATCTGGAAAGTGGCTGGTAAGCAAGCATTTCAAACATCTCTGCAGTCTAAGCATAACAAAGATCTGTGGAGGACCACTTTGTCACTACACTTATCCCATAACAAGCAGAGGTCTAAAGCATTTGAAGCAGATTTGAAAATCTGGACACAGGTACTATGGGTATGGCTTTACTGTACCTCCATTGCCCACTTCCGGTCCTCTACAAATTAGTACAATTTTAGGGCTAATAATACATTGATTATGACAATGAGTCCCAGCTGGCATATCTGGCTAGGATCTATCCAGACCTCAAGAATTATCCAATCGGATGGTCAGGCTTTTCTTTGCAAACAAAGAAAGTGTAGGCTAGCAAATGCTGCCTCAATGCTAAATATATCTCACTGCATCCAGAATCATCCCAGACAACAGTCAAGATGAGGAGATTAGCCTGGGGAAACATCTTCTCTTGCATACTCATAGGCCTGTGCAGGATCTGGCTTTACTGCCAATACTCCAGGTTGTAGGGTAAATGGAAAGGGGTCCTATACTGGGAACCAGATTTCTTGGCTGCTTTGGTGGGATATCTCTGATGCCAGAAATATAGAACTGTAAGAGCTGAACTTCTTACGTTTAGCTGATGCATCAGTGAACAGTCAATGATTTAATATCTGCCTTCCATATTATGCCACAGAAGCCCTGTGAGGGCTGGGTTATGAGGCCAAGTGAGCACGTAAACTGCCCCATGTGTGAATATAGTTATGTACACAGGGAGGATACACAACCAGAGAGCAACTGAGCATGTACACACTGAGAAGTGTGATTGTAAGGGTGTTTCACAGCAGGTGAGTGTTCATCTGAAGGCACCACAGTAAGCAAATACCAAAGGGAAAGCAAAACTAGAGTAACCATTTGAACTCTCTTCAAGACTCAAAGACACAGAGGTAGGGGGTATGCTATTCTTTTCACACTAACCCATCAGCAGCGGCTGGGTTTGCAGCAACTGACTGCATGCTCTACAGGAGAGGATATTAGACCAGATTTAAGAATTAAGGCTATAAAGAAGAAAGTTAATCTTTTCCTCTGCAGTAGACTAAGAGGGAAGCAATAAAAGGCTTGAACTACAAGCCTGGTGTTGAGCAAGTCCCAGGTTTCTGCAGTGAGAAGGGGAAAGCAAGTGAAAGGGAACAAGAGGAAAACTTCTTTCTATAGTGTGCAGCTGCAAAGTGTTTGGAGTCGCCTTTGCCGCAAGGTGGTTGCCTGGCTGCCGATTATTCTAATGCTCTCCTCTTGTAAAAATTATGCATAATGTGAAGAAACTTTTAAAGTCACTTAATCATGTTATGACAATTTTTTAATGAAAATTTGTTTTAATATTAATAGAGACTCATATTTTCACGATAATATGGGTAGCAGTGGCATTTCGAGCAGCCATATCTAGCCTGCAGCCATGCTGTGCTGTGTCATGGCATAAGCTGTTCTTCAGACTACTCAATAACTTTATCACATATAAATTTATAAAGACTTTTATAAGCTTCAATTACATTTTTAAAAGACATAAAAACCCTCTTTAAAGGGTGCTTAAGTGACACATTAGTTTAACTTTCAACTGGACTTCATGAAGAAGGTTTTTGTTACAGCAATACAAGCTTGGAAATGGATCCCCGTTGCCCTGGAAGTTATTGGGTGAAGCAGTTCAGGACAGAGTCAAGAAATGCTCAATATACTTGTTTTCCTTTTTGAAAAAAAGGTTTCTTTAACATTACAAATGGTTAATAAAAAACATTTTTTTCCCCAAGCATATGTTCTAGGGGAAAAATGTGCCAATAAGCTACACGCATTCTGGTAAATTAAACAGCAGAAAGATACAGTCAGTCACTTGTATTCAATTGCCCACATTGTAACTTAAATAATTAAAATTATCGCAGACATGCTTTTAGCTTGCACCAACAAACCCTGTCCTAGACAGTTCCCAGGCATGGGATCTTTCCTAAAAGGTAGCACTGATGGAACTTCCGTGATGTTTTGTAGGCTAAGAAGGTTAATAACACAGCCATCGCCAAGCCTTGCCAGCTGCCCTCTGTGGCAGGAAATAAGCCTGAGGTTACTGGGATAGACGTTGCCATACTAGGACTCCTCTCTCAAAATCCATTATTTGCCTCAGCCTTTAAGATTTTTGGAGCTGGAGTACATACCTGAAATTCAGGGAAAGTAAAAAACCCCATCTTCTCAAGACCCTCGTGCTTTTTATTGGGGACCCCATAGAATGCACTACTCTAGACCAACAGAGAGCTACAGAGCACAAAGATGAGATTGGTTTACTGCTATTGCCTGAAAATTTCTTCTTGTACAGTGTGACTTCATGCCAAAATGAGGATACTCTTGTGCTGTCGTTTCATCCTGATGATCAGCAAATATGGGTTCGGTGCCTAAGGCTTTGGCTCAGAGGCTTGTAATCTGTTTTTCATCCCTGGTTTTGAGAGTAACCCTGTCTTACTGACTACAGGGACTTTCCACCACTGGTAAGTACAACTAGAAAGTAGCAAGTTGCAGATCTGACATGTTGCATACTCCAGGGCCTGGTGGAACACAACAGAAGGATTTCTTCCAGAGCCATTTTTAATTCTTTGCTCTTCAGAAACTGAAGAAAGCCAAGCAAGAGTACTTTTATCTTTTTACTGAGATTAGATAGGCCCAGGAGATTGCAGTGTTAGGAAATTCTTCCTGTCACTCATCTAACTTTATTCTCTCTGCTCAACCTCAGCCAATTGCTCCTAGTCATGTTTTGTTGTATTAATCCTAAACTATTCCCTTTTTATTATGAACGCTCTTCAAATACATCTGGACAAGATTCACCCTTTCTTCTTCTCCCCCCACCTCCTCATTCTCTGGTTGTGCTGTGAATATTTTATTAATTGACTTTCATCCTTCATCCCCTCCAGCTCCTTTCATTCCCTACCCTGTTCCTCTACCAGGTCCATTTTGGAGCTCTGTCTGCCTGGTTGGATGCTTACAGTCTTTCAACTTAATGTGACGGTGATTTGGCTGGTAGGAGCTACCCTGGAGAGAGGATCTGGAAGCAGCACAAGACAATGCTTGCGGTCTCTCAAGTTACTCTGTTAAGTACATAGTCCTCAAGAGGACAGGGTAACAGCTGGCCTCTGCTACTCTGACTGCCAAGTGTCTTTTATGTAAGTTGACTTACATCCTAGCTCACATAGATGAATAATAAGGAAGGGAAAGAAAGACGACTTGCTTGAAATAAAAGGTTTGAGAAGTGCCCAGTCATTAATATGACTAATCTAAAATTCTTAACAATTTACTAGGAAGACAAAGTTTAGGTCAGGGCTCAAATATTTCCAGAGTTCAACAGCAATGGTGCAGATGAACTCCTATTTGTACTCGGTCCTTAATCACCTTTTGATTTAAGGAGGAACAAGGTGTATTGAATGCATTAGCTGCCATGAATTATTAACATTTACATTATGGCAGTATCGAAAAGGACTCAAATCACACTACAGGTGATGTTGTGAGAAGTTCTATCCACCCACACAGCATTGGCCCAAAAAGCTGGATAGAAAAGGAAGTGATTTGCCTAAAAACTCATGGTTAACTGGTCCATAAAGACATCTAGCACTGTTGTATTTTGTTTTCTACCCAGTATCCTTTTTGTTAAACCAGAATAATTCCCAATTCTTAATTTATTGCAGGCTTTTATTTTCATTATGAGAAACAGTAATCACATGCAAAGCCTGCAGGTAGCTGAAAGTCTTATAGTTTTCCCCTTCAATGGAACATGTGATTATTTTTTTCGTATTTGGGAATGGTTTGTGTTTTTTTCTCCTTCTTCTAAAACATGGATTATAAGACACACATGAATTATTAATAGCCCTCTGACAGAGCACTTCAGGATTTCTGCTTCTGTACTAATAACCTGAAACGGAAAAAAAATGGATAATGGTTCAGACTTGTACTTCAAAAAGAAAGTGAAATGTTCAGCAGGGCACTGGGAAGGGAAGATGAGCATAGGAAGAAAAGCAGGAGTGGTGGTCAGATCACTAAAAGCCTTCCCCCCTACCCCCCACTCCCACCTTTCTTTTTATGCCAGGAATTCACAAGTGTCCTCCCTAGGCAACAGTAGTGGTGGCAGTACTTTTCTGAGCAGTATTTCTCCTCTGGATCCCTTTAGCTGCCAGCTGCTCAAAAGTAGGAACAAGTCCAGCTTGGAGAGGCACATGTAGCAACAGTAGTGAGCTGGGACAGCACTTGGGAGCTGTGTGACCATCAAAGCTGATGGGAAGGACCTGGCTGTATCCCAGGACTGGCTTATTATGAAGGTGGGATATGAAGCAGTGACAGTAGGAGGCTGAACTCTCCAAAACCATTTTCTATCCCTCTAGAAATTTAAAAAAAAAAAAAAGAAAAAAGTGGCATTCTCTTGCAAACTTACAGTAGACATGATTTACTGGGAGTGTGAGGAGATACCAGCAAGGAAGGCATGTAACCTACATCATAACACATGGTTATATGCATACAGACGGACAGATCTTCTCCAAGAAAACCATGTCTCATCCACTCATAGAGTATGTCAGCACTCATACACAGACCTGTGGCCACACTTCTTCTGATAAGCTAACTGGTGCTGTGGTCTGCCCTCTAGCCTTGAGGCTAGCTGGTATGGCCTGGTCATATCCATATGACCAAAATCCTTCAGCCTACAAAACAGTATGAAGACATCTAAATTGCCCTACTGGAAAGGGTTCCTTAGTATTGACATCTAAACTGACCTGTGAATTTCTTGGGCACGTGACAGCTGTCCTGGGCCAAAACCACACCAGGGACAATTATGAGCATTTAACAATACAAACAGCTGAAATAGGAAGGGGTTCAAAACTAAGTCAAAAATAGGAGTAGACTGCACTTACACGTATATGTTCATGTACAGATGCGCAAACGCTCCCTGTGCTAACATAAATCTTATTTCCCCTAAAACCAATGTAGTAGACAGGTAGAGGGAAATCATAATTCAATTTAGGACTGAGACACCTAAATGTCTACTGATATTTAAATATGCATTGGGTGACCTCTACAGTCACTAGCATCATAGTAAGTAGTCAGTAGAAGCCCAAAGGACAGTTCATCTGACCAGCTCCTAACAGAAGGATCGAAGGAGCAGAGGAATCTGATGCTGCTTAAAATGTCCCAAGCAATCAAAAACTTTGGCGTGAGATGCCAGATCTGACCTATTGTCTCCCGGAGATCTTTGCCGTTCTGCCACGGAGTGACAAGCCAAGGGAAATATCATAAGGTGTTTTAAGTGTCAGTAGACATTTCTCCATGGGCAATCAAACCAAGGACACAGGTTTCCATCAACTGTAATGGGACACATTGCCAGTGTCTACATGGTGACCACACATGTTCTTCAGGACAATATCTAAATTTATATGTCTTCAACATATTTTAAATTCACTCATATTGAATTACTGGCTCACCTGCCAAATCTTCTCAGTAACTTTTGATTGCTGAATAAGCTCTGATAGATACGTCACAGATTTACTGTAGTACCTTTCACCCATAATTTGTTCATTTATGCTTTGGGTTCCTCTCTTATGATTAAGACAACAAACAAATTAGTTTTCATTTCTATCTGTAAGTAGTGGTATTATCACAAGTGCCCATTGAAATTGAGTGAAAACTGGCATCTTAACTCTGGAAAAGCAATTACTTAGTTGCTGAAAAAATTCTGCCATTTATTCTTGAGTTTCATATCTCACTTGTACCACTGTCTGATCCCATCATGTTGATGGGAAACCATAACTATACAGACTGAAACCTGATGACTACATCCAAGTTGCCAGATGGGAATGGTCCCTGTACTGTGTCTCAAACCATGCCTGAGAACTAACTGGGTGAGAACAAGTAGCCAAAAAAAACAGTGCCAGAGACAATGTGGGCAACAACATGGACTAATGTATGCCAGTGTTCAGGCTTTTGACCTAGTTTAGGACCCAATAGAGAGGCAGGAGTCTTGGGACACTGTTCAGACCCAGCGGCTCTCCAATACAAAACATAGCAAGCGACATCCATGCTGATTTTTCAAAAGTGGAATGGTTACTTACAAATTAAGAGACATACGGTGGAAAACAAGGTCCCTGCCACAAACACTGCCACCAGAAGCTTGACTGAAGTTGGCACTGGGTGTGCAAGATACCACAAGGATATCGGTGGAAGGGAGGAGATGACTTCCTTTCTGTCCTGTGACAGAGCCGTCGAGATCCTCAAGGATGGCAGCGTGAGGAAAGGGGAAGGACACTTGGAAAGGTGAGTTGATGAAAGTCAGACCTTCAGCTTTCACTGTAAACCCACCTGGGGGGAACAAGCAGTATTTCAGAAACAGAGACTGACCTCTTCAAGTAATAGGCCTGAAGACATCTTTGGAGAAAAAGAGGTTAGCTGAACTTCACCTTCGTTTTGGAAAAAAAGTCTGTTGAGTCAACAAGAATGGCAGATTCGGGAAAATAAATAAATAGAGATGGTTGTAGGAACTGTCGTTGCCATGCTGTGGCCAAGTCCCACCTGCCCAGCACCCTGTTGTGACAGGACCTGTGGTTAGAGGCTCCTCTGATCCAGGTGCTGCTCCTGACTGTACCAGCACCTCCTCAGTGACTCCAAACACTTCTTTACAAGTCCCACTGCCAAAAGTTACAGGTCTCAAAACAGCGATTTGTATAGATCTTTTCTGCCTTGTGTATAAGATAAATTCTTTAGGGATAAGGACTGCTTATGTGTATGTGTAAATATATTTGTGTGCATATGTACAGCACCTGGCACAATAAAGCCTTGGCTGAAAAGTGACTGCTGGAGGATCTTTTTATTACTGTAATGCAGATACCTACATAAAGGAGGAATATTCATGTGGCCTAAAGTACAGGAAGTTTTTGAACACATTAATATTTCCAGAAATATCAGAAAATCATTGCCTCATGGACCATAACAAGTCAGCTTTGGCATGAGTGTTCATGCACCACATATTGGTTACTATTTGACTATCCTATTCTCGGTTGTAGCCTCTCTGAGTCAGACTTTACTATTCCTCCTCTCCTTTGATGTCACCTCCTGAAGTCTTTTTCTCTGTTATGTTATTGTAGGGCAGCATTCATTTATATATAAATATATTTAAGAGGTAATTGCAGTTGGAACATTCTTCAAAGAGCCTTTGGGTACCTCTTCAAAGCTCAAAAGGATGCTTAGTTTACACGTTATCTTAGACAAATTCACCTAAGGTTTAGGCTGGCCTGAGGTAGGATCTTGGTGAAATTCTGCGAGGGTGTGTCATAGCTATTAAAGAAATGATCGCTCTTGAAATTTTGCCTCCCAAAATGAAGAAGGAGAAACAAGTCAGTGTACAAAAACCTCTTGCAGTGAGAAAAAGGAATCCGTGCAAAAAATAAAGCTATCTTTGCCTTAAAAATATGTGCAATATGTGGCTTCAGCTAAGTGATGAAGCTATTTCCTAGGGAGACTGGAGAGAACCTGCAACCTCAGCCCATGCAGAGCAGAGCAGCTAAAGGTCTGGTTCAGCCCACCAGCAATGTCAGCAAAATGCACACACTAAAGAGAGTGAGTATTGTTGAGGACTGGTTGTTATGCATATCTCTACAATCCCAGCTCGGGCGTTTTCTCAGTTGATCTGAGCTGCACGTCACATACAGGATTTATTATGCATCTATAGAATCATAGAATCATAGAATCATAGAATGGTAGGGGTTGGAAGGGACCTCTAGAGATCATCTAGTCCAACCCCCCTGCTAAAGCAGGTTAGCCTAGAGCAGCTTGCACAGGAATGCATCCAGGTGGGTTATGAATATCTCCAGAGAACGAGACTCCACAACCTCTCTGGTCAGCCTGTTCCAGTGCTCTGTCACCCTCACAGTAAAGAACTTCCTCCTCATGTTCAGGTGGAACTTCCTGTGNGTACAAAAACCTCTTGCAGTGAGAAAAAGGAATCCGTGCAAAAAATAAAGCTATCTTTGCCTTAAAAATATGTGCAATATGTGGCTTCAGCTAAGTGATGAAGCTATTTCCTAGGGAGACTGGAGAGAACCTGCAACCTCAGCCCATGCAGAGCAGAGCAGCTAAAGGTCTGGTTCAGCCCACCAGCAATGTCAGCAAAATGCACACACTAAAGAGAGTGAGTATTGTTGAGGACTGGTTGTTATGCATATCTCTACAATCCCAGCTCGGGCGTTTTCTCAGTTGATCTGAGCTGCACGTCACATACAGGATTTATTATGCATCTATATATCATCATCTCATGCCCCACCTCACTGGGAATGGGGAAGAGCTGGTTTTTTCTGTCTCAGGTGGGGAAGTGAAACATAGAGCACAAGACTTTTGCAAACCATTTAGTGCAGTGAAGCCCAAGGAAAGCAGGTCTGCAAGTACCTCAAAGCCTAGCTCTTGATAATTCACCTGTAGCAAACCTAGTGACAAGATTACAGAAGTAAAACTGGGGCCAGTACTCAATCATTATATGGTGCTTTTTGCAGGATTCAGCTGAAATATCTATTAACAGTTGTCTGTGGAAGCTACGGACTTCTAAACATCTGAATCTGAAATGGGAGAAAGCCAGATACTGGAATCCCTGCTAAATCAGAGCAAATCAGACTCACCCTGCCCTTGGTAACAGCCAGAACAAGTCCTGATCGCTGTGCAAGTGTTCGCATCAAAGTTCTTGAAAGCTGTGTTGGAAATGGATAGCTGGTATCTTCTGGGAGTTTTTAGTCCTGCTGACATACAGGTCCTATCCTGCAATGAGGAAATGAAGAGCGCTGAGAAACCTATCACCACGTGAATCCCCAATTCTAAGGAGTCCAGGATGCAGCAGCTGGGACACAAGGATGTGACTGTGCTCAAGCCCATGGTTGTGGGGCAATGTAGGCTGTTTGAAGGACAGATCTAAGCTATTGCTTTGCAAATTCTGACAAGTGACAGTCATTCAAGTCCCCATTTGCAGTATGTTATAGTATTACATTCAGGGCAGTGATTACCTCGTTTGGTTTGTCCATGTTGTTGCATACTAGTTAAGGTTGGACATTTGAAGGGAAAGGAAATTGTATATTCCCTGGAAGAAAGAATCCACCTGGAAGGCACACTGAGCAGATTTGTTTACAGTCCCTTTTACTTTAGCTTGCCTCATCCAGCAGACAGGAATTTCCCTACTCTACAAAGCTAATCATCCTAATTCACTTTCTAAGAAAAACCTGACTGCTGAGATTCAAAGCCCTTGTATGTGACTGGGGATGGGGGGAAGCATTTAAGCTAGGCTTTCCTGAAAGCCCAGGATGACTTCAGGGTACATCAGAACAAGAAGTTAAGTATATCAGTGAGAGACAGGAGAAAACATAAGACATGAAAAGGAAGAGCAAAACCCACAAGTGATGGGAAACACAACAAACAAACTAGATTTTGTGGTGATTGTAGGACATGATGGAGGGGAGGTGTACATCTCTCTGCAAATTTATGTTGGAGACAGGCTGGAAAGAAGGAGGTACTCAGAACTAGTGGGTAGCCTGGAGGGGAAAAGCCTGGCAGGAATGTGCGATGCTATTTCTGAGGCCAATAAACATTTTTGTAGAACAACTCTCAAAAGCCATAGTATAGAATCAATCGAGTTATCAATCCTCTGTGAAATTATCCTCTTTAATTGAAAATGTAGAATGAAATTACTTTTATCAATTATCACTTTAAAGAAATGGTGCTATTTCCAGTATCATTAAGAGAGAGTAGCTCCACCACCTTTTTTACACTGAGGCTGAAACACCTGGTCTTTGGACTATCTTCTTCCAAGTCACTAATAAGCAGAAATCCCTGGCTTCTGGTAACCAATCATTCAGAAAGACTGTATTGGTTTTTTGCTTACACTTGCCTGTTCTTCCATACCACTCCCATTTCTACCATTTATTTTTAGTTAATTTATTTTATTTAAATAAATAGGAAATAGAAGAAAGGTGTGAGATGATAATTCCTCCCTAGTGTGTGTTGTCTCTCTCAGACCTCCTGCTTTTTCAGGAAGAAATGTTTTTCCTCAATTGGCTCCACAAAGGCAATGAATTGCTTTATGGAAGTATGGAAGAAGTTTGCTGAATGGCTAGGAATCTAATGAAAGTCATTCCCTTGGTTTTTACAGGCCCTGGATCTATCCTTGCCACTAATGTTTTAATTGATCAAAGCTCAAAATGCCCTGGTATTTCCAGAAAACAATCTTGCTTTAAAGCACCTCTTTCAAAAACTGGAAGGGTTAGCAAAGAGAAATATCCAAGGTTCCCATTAAATTAATGTCATAAAGTTTTAATTGATATTAAAAAGACATCATTATTAAAGGGACAATTACATAAATTAAGATGTAAATTATGACAAGGAGGCTCTTATCATGAGATAATCAAAGATAATCACCCCCCAGGGGTACTGCAAGAAACAAGGCACAGCTGAGCACCTCTAAATCTCCTAACAAGTACAACATCAGACTCCTTCCACAAATCCTGTAAAGTGAAAACAAAGACATCCACCCTTCGGTGTCCAAGAGAAATTCACTGTGTCACTGGGATACTGCAAGGATGAACTGGTGAGGTGAGGATTAACTACAGAATTTTGATAGATTTCAATAGATCTGCTACAGAGGTTTCTTTCTGCAAGAAAAGAAAACTATTTTTCTAAAGAAAACTCATTTAAAACTCTTTTATTGCCAGTCAAAGAGAAAACTAATTTCATAAAAAACAATAGAAAACTAACCAGGGCAAAAAAGCCCTCAAAATCATGAACAAGGAGCTATGGCCAGTTGTAACTAAAATTCTATTGTTATCCTTGTTATTACTCTGTTAACAACCTGGTAGCACCCAAAGGACTTTGTCTAGCTGCCGAAAGAAATAATGGAAGAAGATCATATTTACTGCATAAATAAATGTTACATTTTGAAGGCATTTTTCATTCTCAAGTAAATAAAGTATCTCTCTGTGTTCCAGGTGGACCAATGATGCTATGAGAGAGCAGAAGGACACAAAATGTTAACTAGGATAGAAATCAAATCTGCTGTACCCCTCATTATTCTCAAATCACTAAACTAAGCCCAGTTGTGTATGGTTAAATGGCATCTGTTCATTCCAACAAAAGGTGTATAGGAATTTACAGTAGACAAGTTTGTTTAAACAAAAATTACGGTTTCTCTCAAAAATTCAGGTCTGTGAAATTCCAAGGGTTTTCTCAGAGCATGACAATCTTGGAAAAAAACATGAGTAGGGAAAAAATTAACACTTATCTCACTAAAATCCTTTATCTCATGAGCTGAACAGAAGTATGATTTTGTTTTTAGCTTAGAACGTTATTTCGTAAAGACTATACATGAATATACTTTATAATATAAAATCTTGTAATAGTTCCAAATTCAAATAGAAAAAACAGACTCCGTGTTTCAAATTTGTTTTAAAAAAATCTTCAAAACTTCCATACTGAAATAAAAAGACATTTGGAAACAAAGCTAAACTTCCCTGCAGAACACGATCTCCAGTTTCTCAACAGCTGATGTTTATTCAGCTCTACCATCAGCTGGTATGAACAGAGCATCTGAAAAATGATGCAAGACCTAGTTGATCAAATGTTATTTCTCTTCTGCTGCTGCCACCAGAAGCAATAAAGTCCTTGGTTGCAGCAGGCTGGAAGAGTAGTACTGATGCTCCAAGTTTCTCTGCTTTATCACCACATCAATGTCCATTGCAGGAGCTGCTGGTAAAAGCATCATGGCATCAGTGCCCAAACCTCATCCTGAAGCTGTATTTATCTTTACATATGATCCAAGTTTTACCCAAGATGCCATGGAGCAGGCACTGTTCTTCAGGTTGCTTTCTTATTTCTCCAAATTTCTATTGAAATAATTCCTGCAGTGCTTACCTTTTGCCCAATGTGTCCAATTAGAACACTGCT
>VZSC01009417.1:264268-276405 GCA_013398225.1 Steatornis caripensis
TAAAAAGTGATTACACAACTCAGAGCCACAGGGTGCCCCAGATCTAGTAACAGCATTGAAGCAGTACGTTGGGTTTTCTTGGCAAGGTTTTGGTAGTGGGGGGGGCTACAGGTGTGGCTTCTGTGAGGAAATTCTAGAAGCTTCCCTCATGTCTCATACAACCAGTTCCAGACAGCTCCAAGACAGACCCACAGTTGGCCAAGGACGAGCCCATCAGCAACAGTGGTAGTGCCTCTGGGATAATGTATTTAAGAAGGGGAAAAAGTTGTTGCACAACAGCAATTGCAGTGAGAGAGAGGAGTGAGATTATGTGAGAGCAACAACTCTGCAGACACCAGGGTCAACGAAGAAGGAGGGGGAGGAGGTGTTCCAGGCACCGGAGTAGAGATTCCCCTGCAGCTCATGATGAAGACCATGGTGAGGCAGGCTGTCCCCCTGCAGCCCATGGAGGTCCACAGTGGAGCAGATATCCACCTGCAGCCTGTGGAGGACCCCTTCCCAGAGCAGGCAGATGCCTGAAGGAGGCTGTGACCCTGTTTTGTCCATGACAATAATTGGTGAGTGATCTCCCCCTGTCCCTGTCTCGACCCAGGAGCCTTTTGTTATATTTTCTCTCCCCTGTGCAGCCGAGGAGGGGGAGTGATGGAGCGGCTTTGGTGGGCGCCTGGCATCCAGCCAGGGTCAACCCACCACAAGTAGGAAGAAAAACAAAAGAAATACTTTTTTAAATTACACCATAAAAAACACGCCACCCGACAGCAAAAAGTGGACAGTCCCATACAAGTCAAGTTCAAATAAGGACACATCAGCGTATATACCCCCATTCGGGTGTTTTGGAAGCAGAATACAAAGAGGATCATCTCTGTTTGGTTGACATCAGGAGCTAATTAAATCTATTTAGTTTTGTTTATTGAACATAAATTACTATCTTCAACAATACCTGCTTAAGTTCTATTCCAAACACAGATCCCTTCCCCAATCTTTACTACTCCAAATGTAAGCTACTTCACAGGAAAACCTGTCCTTTAGTTTTGTGGATGACAGTAATTACTTTTAGCTTTCCACTCAGTCTTTTGAGCCTTTCTCCATTTTTGGAACAATATTCATTTAGGAAATATTTCTTGTCCAGGCTGCATTTACTACAATGCCACTACCAGAGCATGAACAGGATCCTAAAGCAGTCTTTTTGACAGCCATGTAGGTTTTTAAGGTGGCATAAAAGGTCTTGGTGTGTCAATTAATTTTAAGCCCAGAGCGAATTTTTATGACTGTCTTGCAAACCTCCTGAAAATAAGGGGTTTAGATGAATTCGCTGAGGGAGTCCAATTCTGGAGCTGCAAATAGCCAGCTGTAATAAATATTCCTTCACAGGCAACAAAATGATATATAAATTCATCCATCAGACCCTCTGGAGCTGCTGACAGTGAAGCCATTAATGACATCTTGGTGATAAGGTATATTCAGCCTGAAACTTCAGTGGAAATGTTCAGATCAGCCCAGAGTCAGACACATGTCCTAGCACAAGTGAGTCAAGGCATGCTGGCAGGATGAAGATCATGTTCTGCTTCCCCACAGCCACAAGAACTCTATGCATCACCTTGGGCAAGTCATTGGACTCTCTGAGCTAGTTCTCTTCATCACCAAGATGTGTGCAATCACTCTCCTTTTATAGGTCTCCTCTGTTTAAATCATAATCTATCACTTCTCGTTATGTTTGTATACAGGACCTAGCACAGGGACTCGCTGCATGTGTAAAACTGCAGGATCAGGACTGAAAGCCTTTTTTCCCCCCTCTATTTGTCTTAAAATTGGTCATTTTTATCCCATCTCTAATGGAAAAAAAATAATCGAGCTATATCTTTAGGTATTCAGGCAACATGAGATCCCAGCAGAAGACTCTGCAAGTCAGTCTCCTGATGGTTAGTTAGGAGAAATATTTTGTTGTTTAACATTTTCTTTGCTCCAAGCTCCAATTTATTTAAGTGCTAAATCTTCTGCTTAACTTTTAACATATGCTTTCACTCCATTATCTTCAATGTCAAATGACTGAAGGTAAAGGTAAGTATGCTCTTAAATATCTCACTGAACTGGGGTCTTAAATATTGCATAATGGTGCTCCTCTAAAGACAGATAAATCAATCCCTTAAAAAAACCCCTCCTTTCCACTTGTACGCTGGAAAAAAAAAAAGGATTCCAATCAAGTGAAGACTGACCTGAAGAAACAGAGAATGTATGGTCAAATGGAAATAGTTGCTAGGAGTTGCATGTGGAATCATGAGAGCTTTACTACAGAAACACTGGTACTAGAAAAAGTGGAAGATGTGATTAAAGTTCTTAGGGTGCAGTTAAGGATCTGTCATTCTTTCCTCCAAAGGCATTTTCATGCAAATGGTAATCAGCACATCTTGCTGTTCCATGTAGGATACATATTTTCCTGTTTCACTTACCCAGTAGAAGCCCGTGGCCTGAAATGTTATAGAAGACATTACTGTCCACACTAAGGTTTGAGATCCCAGTCATTCGTAGTCCTTGGCCAAAGGAGTCCAAAACGCAACAGCCACGTATGTAAGAGTCTGGAAAAAATGAGTGCTGTGAGAAAAAGGCACACTGCAGCTTAAAAGTTGGGAAAGTTTTATATTAGCTCCTCATCCTTTGATGCTGTGCAATTAATCCTTTTGGCTCTTGTGAGACTGCTTGATTGCAGCTGCCCACCATTACTCACCTGGCAGATCTTTGCCAACCGGCAGCCATTGCTAAGATGGCCACAGTAGGGAAGAGAGGCCCTGAGCATAGAAATGGGTTAATGGAGGTGGTCTGCTATTGTGAGGAAGGAGCAGAACACCCAGTGAAAGGACAGGGTAAGATCCCAAGCGTGAAGTATTTTACGAGCTCAGGCAGTTGGATGATTGAGTGGGACTCAAGGAGAGGAGGAATGTTTCAGGACAGTCAGAACAAGATAGGTAGCTTGTACACCTTGTCTAGCCAGGCATAGTGACCTGCCCACTGTACTTCAGGATCATGGCCAGCGCTGCCTTCTGCCACCAGGAAGCCTAGATCTTCACTCAGTGATGAAGATGGGATAGCGAAGGCATAAACATGGGTTAGCTGGGGGGAGAAAGTCCCATCCAGTACCCTTAAAACAAGCCCACCTAACCTGCTCCTATCACCACCAGTCTTCAGAGTCCTCATCGCCACTTCCACAGAGAAGAATTTTACACTTATCAGTGACAAAGTCAAAAGAACTTAATATGTTCCTTAACATTCAGGTGACAGAATTAGATTTTGGCCTATGCTACCATACAGGCCTTAGCTACCTCTGGGCTCCTTCACAGTGTATTAGTGCATTCATTTCCAGAGCTAGAAGTAGCACGCCAACTCAGAGCTGTGGCATAAAAATTAAATATTATTTTAGGAAGAAGTTGTCCACAGATACAAAGGAACTAAAGTAGCTTAAAGCAGTAAATCAAGTTTCACTTGCACTTAGAGTACAGGTGAGATTTGATTGCATTTACCAATCCAATTTGTCAACTGACCCAAGAGCAGGGCAGGCTTTTGAGGATATCTACTCCAGCTTTCGTCAGAAAAAGGTGAACACTTGAGATCATTCGGTCCCACCTGCAGGGCAGCTGTCTCACCTGCCATCCGCACATTGCCAGCAACAGTCAGGGCGCTGCTGTGCTGCCGAAACGCTTGGCCCATGTGGCGAAACTGGACTCCCTCCACCTGGATCTGACTCGCCTCTCCCTGGAAGGCCTCCACAATCATGATGGCTCCCAGGTCCCGAGACCCCAGCTGCCTCTCACTTTGCTTGTACAGACACTTGGAGCCTCCTAGAACACAACCCGGTGGGAACTGTCAGTGTTACTTCTCCATGGTGACCATGGGATGTGCACAGTGCCCCAAGAAACATCATGAGACCCACCACATCGACTCTGTGCAACTCCATCTCTAGCAGCAATCTTAAACATGAACCTAAAGACAAACAGCCACAGGCAAGCCTATTTGATACTGCCTCTAAATACTCTCATGGCTCCTTCTCTAAGAGTCTGGACATTTTTAGAGGAACATATATTAAAACCAGCAGGAAGCTCGTGTAGTTGTATGCCTTGGAAAGTTCCTTGTGTTTAATTTTAAATAGTCCTATGCATGCGGAAGATGGATTTGACTTTGATTTACCTTGGGTGAGGTTCTTGAAAAAGGGATTTGGAATGGATGTACTGAGCTAAACCGAATTGACAACATTTTGAATTTCTTTAAAATTCTTGTTCTCCCCGCTGTCCATGCAGATGGGTGAGGAGCTGTTACTATCCACAGGCTGAAGACAAGGAAAGTAAATCATAGAGGTGGGGAAGGAATCAACATTCCTAAAAGGCCTCCTTCCATGGGTCTATGCTGAGGATATTTTGGTTCGAGGGGATTTAGGCTATGAATGGGCAACTTCAGCTTGGTCAGTGGAGGTGCAGAAGGGATATCAAATTCCAGCACTGCCTGCTTGTGCTCAGTAATGCTCATTTTTCTTTTAAAGAAGGTAAATTAACCACAAAAAACACTGCCCACACATCTTGTGGTGACTCCTCTGAGAAATCCTCCTATTCTTTAACTCAAATAAAAACCTCAAACAGTTAGCACATTTCAGAGTCTATATTTATGAGTTCCACAGAAAATGGACCATAAATCTATGAGTAATATAAGCAGTTGGCTGCTGGATATCAAATGAAGTCTTGTGTCACAGTCTGAAAGCCCAAGGCATTTTGTTTTTAAAGGAAACCTTACAACTGGGTTGCCAGATAACCCAGCTCTCCTCAAACTATAATCACTGTGTCTGATTCTGCTTCCTCATCTGCTGGTGTAAATCAGGAAGCCACCTGTCAAACTTCATGGCGTTTAATACACGTAAAACAAGAACTGAGATACCTAGCAATGTTTGACCAGCATTACTATATGCCACAAGAATCCAACACTTGATTTTTTTCTCTTTTTTTTTATATCCCTAAACACTAAACAACTGCTCAGTATTTTACACTGAAGAGTACAAACAGCATTGGGCTGTTTTGTTTTTCCTTCTTCTTAAAGTGACTAAATAGTAAACACAATTAAAAATTTAATATATTATGTACACTGAAACATGTTTTCAGAAGACATTTTCTTTTCTACACCCTTAGGCTCAGGCAACACGAAAGGGTCTTTCCCAAGATGGCTTGAAATAACAATGTGAAAATAATACATCAGAGATATTACAATGAAATGCAGTTCAACTCCCAAGACTTCACACATCAATGTCAAACAATGTTTAGAAAGATAAACTCGCTTTCCTGGTTCTGGGGTGTCTCAAAGTTATCCTATTAAGAAAGAGTCCTAATACACAGTGATAAGACAATGTGACTTTAATGGAGCAATTCTCCTCCTCAGTACGTTTCTGTGAGAAAAGACCTCCTCACCTCTTGTAACACCTGCTTTGGCACACTGTCTGAGGTGTGACATCCTCTCCATCGTGACATTTCCTTGAACAACAACCCTTCTGCTAATTAGTGCCACCACAGCACTGGAAGGCAGGCTTTGGCCATTCACCCACCCCTCTCCAACACTGTGGGAGTACCTAAGGAAAGACACAAAAAAGGCTAAAAATCATCTGCACCTGTCTGACTGCAGGAATGATGTTTACCCTAAGCTTATGACTTTAACTGCCCAAATTCAGAGCTGGGTTCAATCCTCTTCTCACCATGGACAGTGGCATATCCAATATGTCTGCATAGATATATTTCTCCTTGACTGTTTGACTATATCTTTTGTCTATCAAGCTCACAATTTTTCCTTAGGTTATGTATATTTACATCAGAACATTTCAGACTTTGAATTTCCTTCATCTTCCCAAAACACATATTTGTGAGAAACATCAGTACTTTCTTTCTCAAACTCCAAATATTTCTGAAAATGATACCATTAATCTTCCTGGGCATTGGAGTTGGTTTACCTCCCAAATAACTAACATGTTTCAACACTGGGGCTCCAGGTGATGATGATAAGGAGTACAGTTTGTCCAAGATCTCCATGTACAGAAGACAAAGAGAGCATAAGGCTCACTGTATTGTTAATCATCTTAAGTAAATCAGTCAAGAAAGGAGGAATTTTTTTTTCTTTTACAGAAGTGAGACACTTCTTGTGAAAAGACTACACTTTCTCAAGAAATTAACTGTGCAGGAAGATTCTTTGTCAGCCCTATGCCACTGGACTGTAGTGGCCAACAGTGTTTTCCGCTTCAAAGGTTTTCAGACTTCATGGTTATGATATAGAATTTAAACAGAGAAACATTCAGGATTGAATGTCCAGTAGCTTTAGGGGGGGAGTGAGGAACCAAAATATCTCTGACCACTTTTGTTAAAGGGATTTATATAGTTATCATGTCCCACAGGAAACTGCAAGTCCTCAACCTTGACCAAATTTTCACCTGGTTTAGCTCTCTGCTACAGAAATTCCCATGGCCCTTGAAAGACTACCTGAGTGGTGATCTGAGGTATAGCTCCGTGTTGTTCACAGACTTAATAACAGCCGTTTCTTCTTGCTGCTGTGCATCTCCAAGGCCTGTCCTTCCCACTATGATTTCATCACCAGGCTGCCAGTCAACAGATTCCTGGAGCACTAATCGTGCCTCATTAGCATGAGCGGATGATTTCAAGTGTGTGAAAGTTACTTTGGGCATCCAGCCTGAAAAAAACCAAAACAACAGAAAACAAAATTTAAAAAGCAAGTCAATAAACATAAATCCAGGAGAGGCATGCTTAGAAAATGCTGCCTCACTTGGATCATCCCACAGTCACACATTTATTTTTGATGTTGTGTAGAAGACACAGGATTAATGCCGCAAAAGAGGATTTGTGGACATCTGCTTGGATTAAAAATGCAGCACTTTGCAAACAACATCTTCATTTCATATCTTTTGTCTTTAATAGTCCCAAAAAGCTGAAAAAACTTGCTGGAAAGAAATCTGCTCAACAGCGAGCTGAGGGTCAGTTTCATGCTTCCAAACTGACTTCCCTATGTGAGAAACGCTTTCTTCTTAAGCACCCTTTAAAACCAACAGAGAAAAGCACTCCCTGCAGTGACCATTGTCTTTCTCTGAGTGAAAAAAGCACCTTGAATTATCAGATTCCCCAGTCAAGTGTCCAAAACAACATGCAATGAATTTAGGCCTACAAGTATCTTTCACTCACAAAAACATATGCTTCTAATAGTTACATTTCAGTGACATATGGAAGACAAATATTACCAACTTGTTTTGTTTTAAGAGTGACTATGAATTGCTCAGCTAGCAATACAAGGTCATCTCGAATCTGGCTCCAATGGAGAAACCAAAATGAGGAGGGTTTTTTTTGAAATCTTGGATTAAGTGTCTTAAACAATTCTTATGAAAAGAATTTGCTTCGGCCTTTTTTATCCAAAACCAGAAATAACATCACAAACTATTTTAAAGGTTGTAACTTTGGTCATTTTTTTCCCCAGAAAACTTGAATCTAGAAAAAAAAAACACTTCTGAATAATATTCTTGGTGAGGCCTGGCTAGACTTGAAAACATATTTTCAACTGTAAGGTTGAGTTGATGTGAAGGTCACGTAACTTCCCTGGGGACGGAGTGGGTTACAGGTTTGGGAAGAAGTGTGAATACATAGGTCAGCATAAGAGGAACATGACGAAGACCCCCCTGCATCAGCAACCTTAGGCCACCACTGGAAGGCAGTAGCAAGGCTGCAACCACAGTTTCCCAAATTCCTTCCTCTTCAGTGGACATACCACCAAGTCTGTGTACAACAAGTCCCAGCAACAAAACATCTTGCCATTTCACTCTCTCTTCTTTGATTCATGAAGTTTGTTTTAACACATGACATTTCTTTTTCCCTAGCAGGCTTTGGAACAGATTGGTCTGGTGAGATCCAACATACTGAACACTATCAGAGGAGAGTGTGTGCCTCACATGCCCACCTTTAGTATATTTTTCTTTCCCTCCTTTGCAATAGATCATAATTTACCTTTAGCCCACAGCAAGTTACTGTCCTCCCTGGCTGTACTATAGAAAAGTAATAACACCAGAAATCACCGAGGGTAGGGGTTGCATCCAACAAATTATTTTAAAATTATTTTAAGCAAGCTTCTCTCTCTCCATTTCCTGTTTCACTTTCTGTTGCTCATGCTCTAGTGCCCCAATTCTTTCCTGAATGAAGATGGAAATAAGGAGTAACACCTCCAAGTCAGTGAATCCATAGTAGAATGACAGATGGAAGAATCAAGTCTTTATACTCTGTCATGTTGAAGTGTATTTGAGCACCTCCTCTGTGCATCAGTAAGTTGGTGGGCACTTAAACCTAGCTGAGATACTTCCGGTTAATTATATTTTCTTTCTTCTTCAATTAGAATTTCAATTTTTCAACTTACAGCTAAGTAAATCTCCCAGACATCCTTTACTTAATGTGCTTCAGTTCATGTCATGGAACTGGTTCGGAGTTCATCAAATGGATTTCCCTCAGATGAAACTAATGCAGAAGCTGTAATCCAGTAGGAGATACAATATACATTAGACAGTAATGGAACCAGACTAGAATGACTCTGTAGTAGCCCAGAAAACACATACAGTGTGGACCCTGCATCCTCAACACCTACACCATTCAATCTACAGGTCTGCTTCTGTTGGGCCACACTGTTTTCTAATACAGACATGGACAAAGCCCACCTTGCCCCATTCACGAGCACAGACATCAAAGATTTTCCCTGTGAAACCTCACCCTCACATAGTCTTAGCCAGCTCAAACAAATCCTCTTGATATCAGCCTATGTGCATTCTTTTACTAGCAGCAGTCTCATCATCTTTATTCATTTACCTTCTTTCATTCAGTAATCCTCGTGAATTTTTAGGACTTGCATAAAAGAGAACGACTGACAGCAGCCATCTGCATGTTGAGCAGCATACAATTTTTCTCCAGCTCTGGACATGTTGTTTATAGTACTGATTTGTGTGCATGTGTTAATGTGCGTGTTTGCGCGCATCTGTGCCCCAACACACAATTGGCTCCCATTGTGTGCATCTGTCACACACATACTACAGCAGCACTGCTGGGCAACAACTCTTGTCCTCAAGAGGTGCAAACCACAATTCCGCATTCAAATTATGCTCTAATAGAAAAGGCTTGTTTCATGCTTTTTTCCACTTCCAAGGTCTGAATCAAAAATTATTAAGGAAAATCTTCTCAAGTTTTTTCCTACTAAAAGAAGAGTATTCAAGATATCCAAATATCCCCCCCTCTTTTTTCCCTTTTCCTTTTTTGACTTCATACAGTGCTCTCCCAGCCTCCCTTTCTGTCTCCCAATCCACAGTTTCTTTTAGCTTTTTCCTGATGGTTTATGTGGGGTAGGGTATTTCTTTGTATGTAACATCTACTTCCAATTTCCAACACTTTTAGTATATTTTTACTAGGGGGAGAGGAGGTGTCTATCAGATTCCTCTTTCCTTGCTTTCCATTTATATTCCCACATACAGCATCATCTGTAGGTCAGATTCTGCTCTACTCTAAGCAGCACAAGTGACATATAGCGTTTTGTCAGTGATGTCTTTCTAGTCAATTCACCAAGAAGGGATCGTAACTGAGGCTTCTTTGCCTTAGCTATAATATATTCCTATCCCTATTGTTTTGATGGGAGACCATCATACACCTGCACACCCACACAGAAATGTACTACATTGATCCTCAAGCAGTTATTAGCCATTGTTGTTTAAAATCACCCATTGCCCTTTCTAAAACAAATTTACAGCTGATAACCCTAACATTTCACTTTTTTTTTTTAGGTAATAATCTATATCTCACATAGTTCCAATTATAGGAAAACATGCAATCCCCATGTCCTCAGGCTTCAGTATCCAATAGGTTTAAACGAAGATAACTTGACAAAGAGCACAACACCCATCAAGCCCCTCAGTCACTACCACCACTGGTGTCTGCAGTTGACTTGACTTAGTTTGGAGACTGTGGGTGGGTTTCAGGTGCCTAAACGTGTCATTTTGGATATACGATTGGCCTCTAGCTGCTGTTCCAGAAAGGTACTGGTCTGATGTAAGTCCCATGCCCTATCTGCCAGATCCACATAAAAATCTTGGATACAATTCAGGTTGCCTGAAAAGGTTCTTTGTACTAACACTCAGGTAAACGAACAGCCAAACAGCTGGCAGGCAGCCAAATCAAATTGCTCCTGTTTCTTGAAGAAGTTTCCAGGCCTCTGCTCATCTACCAAGGGTAGGCTGGCTGGATAGGATACACCAATTTTCGGAGGCACTGCTACACCCATCTTCTAAATGGGGAAGTTAAATCATAGAATCATAGAATCACAGAATGGTTTGGGTTGGAAGGGACCTTAAAGATCGTCTAGTCTAATGCTCTTGCCATGGGCAGGGACCCCTTCCACCAGCCCAGGTTGCTCAAAGCCCCATCCAGCCTGGCCTTGAATTCTTCCAGGCAGGGGACATCCACAACTTCTCTGAGCAACCTGTGCCAGTGTCTTACCACCCTCATCGTTAAGATTTTCTTCCTACTATCTAATCTAAATCTACCCTGTGCTGATTTGCTGGTGAATGTCTCAGGAGGGAATTATCTCCAGCTGGGAAGACAACCTTTGTTTCCCAGATGTCTTCTCCACCTTCTCTCCTTCAAAGAACCAATAGGTTCTCTATAAAGATCGTGAAAACTTAAAGCAGGTTCCCTGGAACAAAGACCCCTGTCTCTGTCGTCTGTCTGCAGCACCACCCTTTGGACACCTCTGTCCTGTTTCCCCTTGAAAACAAACTCTATTTCAGATGAAACATGCAGGGTTCGTAAAACGACTTTCAGTGACTGAGACTGGACTGTGCAACAGGTAAATGACTTGTTTGACAGTAGAAGGTTTAAAAAACCAACAGCTGTGGTATATTTAAATTATTTCTTTCCCCAAAAAGGTACTGCAAGCAGAAACACTCAAAAGTACTGAAAAATAGATGAATCTGTATAACTCCTCAATTATTGAACTCATTTTTAATAATTAACTAAGCTCAGATTGGAAAAAAAACACATCTTGAGATTTGAAGTAGAAATGCCTTCATGTTAAAGGACAGGGCCTTTAGACTTGAAATGCTACTGCAAGCAAAGTAAGAATTGAACATTTTACCAAACGACTTGACAGAAACACTTTTAAATACTGAGTAGAGCAGAATGAAGTTGTCAAATGGCAACTGAGAAATGCAAGGGACTTGAAAGCAAATTCCAAAGTGAATTAATCACAAGTCATAGTGTAAGGAATATCTTGGCACCAGGACTCCGGTTTATGCTTCCTGTTGGAAGTGTGATGTGAAGACGCAGTCTGTATAGACCTGGCAAAATTATTAAGATCAAGGCAATTCCGATGTGTACAGTGTCACTCTCTTTTCTATGTCAAATACAGAAGAAGAAAAATAGTATAAATCTAATTTCTTACAGCACTTACAACAAAACATTTTATAAATCTATGTAGGATTCTATATGACTTCACTAACTGATTTCACCTAGTCCTAAGTGGTTCAACAAGAGATGAGAATCTGATCTTTACAGAAATGTCTCAGAATCACACAAAAACTCAGCAAACTCAGCAAGGTATGTCAGGTTATACTTACCTCCAGGGTTACAAGAAAGTCTGTCTGCAGCAGGCAAAGTGTGGATTCATTCCACTGAGTGTTGTAGGTTTAGATAAATTAGGTCATTATTTACAATTGTCAAATCACAAAAGACATTAACATTATTACCTCTTCCAACTGTTGGGTGTCTCAATGGGTATTGAAAAATTAAACTGGGTGTTGGAGAGCTATCTCTGATCATCCAGCTTTGAAAGCAGAACCTGCTACAATTGGAAACACTGAAATTGAATGTTTGGGGGAAAAAATGACTACAGGGTAGGAAGAAGCAGCAAGCAACTCATAGGCAAGCTCAGGAAGAGTGGGTTAGATGAGTGCACAGTGAGGTGGATTGAGAACTGGCTGAATGGCAGAGCGCAGAGGGTTGTGATCCGTGGTGCAGAGTCTGGTTGGAGGCCTGTGACCAGCGGTGTTCCCCAGGGGTCAGTGCTGGGTCCAGTCCTGTTCAATGTATTCATCA
>VZSC01009417.1:276506-298303 GCA_013398225.1 Steatornis caripensis
AAATATCTAAAGGGTGGATGTCAAGAGGATGGGGTCAGACTCTTCTCAGTGGTGCCCAGTGACAGGACAAGGGGCAATGGGCACAAACTGGAACACAGGCAGTTCCACCTGAACATGAGGAGGAACTTCTTTACTGTGAGGGTGACAGAGCACTGGAACAGGCTGCCCAGAGAGGTTGTGGAGTCTCCTTCTCTGGAGATATTCAAAACCCGCCTGGACGCATTCCTGTGCAACCTGCTTTACGCAAACCTGCTTTAGCCGGGGGGTTGGACTAGATGATCTCTAGAGGTCCCTTCCAACCCCTACCATTCTTTGATTCTGTCATTCTTTGAACAAGTCCTACTGTCAATGGGAAAAATAGACTCCTGAGGAGCCTACATACTCTGAAACACTTTGTGTTACTTACCTCCCATTCTCCAGGGGGTGGCTTTCCAAACAACCCTCCTTTGAAACGAGTGTCCCATTAAATTCCAGACTTTTTCCAGTCTCCAACAGCCACTGCCCACTTCATGTTGATCCATAGCTTCTTTCTCTTCAGATTCTTTTAGGTCCTGTCCTACACCTATCCCACGTATCCCAATTACTTCACCAATCTCTCCCAGAGGATGATTCCTGTCAACACATAAATCCCATAGCCTTGCCCTTTCTCCTACCATTCCTCCAAATTGTTTCCTTCCTCATTCCTGTGTCTCAGTCTGATGATACATCTCCCAGGCTATTACATATCTTCCCCCCACAGCTTCAGGAATGTATGGGGCATTGGCAGAGAAAACTGATTGATCAACCTGGTCTCCAGTTGATTTGTGAAGGCTTGTGGCTTGAGCGGGCATCCTTAGGCAGCGTGATTTTTTTCAGCCTGCTTTGCCCAAGCTTTCAATTCTTCTATGAACAGATTCAGCCCCCATGTCTCTTTTTACGCTTCCAGGTCTTCCTGTCAGGTTCTGCTGCATAGGTCCCACTTCATGGTCTGCCTTCTTCTAAGTCTTCCCTCAATCTGTATTTTTTCTGTCTACTGTTTTCCTTCTGGATACCAAAAGGTGTTTGTAACCCCAGATCTCATTGCCTAACGATTTTCCTAACCACCAGTTTGCTCTGAAAGGAGCTCTCACCTTTCACACACTTCTATTCAATCAGTTGAATTGCACTTTAAATCTACGGGATGCTCCAGATCTAAGAATTTAGGTGACTAGATGACATGTTGCTTAGATGGAAAACAGATGCCCTTGACCTGAAAACAAGTCTTTTTGGAGCATGTTTTGCCACCTAACTTTAGATACTAAAGGAATCTCCTGTCCAAGCCTGACAGCAACCAGTGTGAGGCACATCCAGGGTTAGGCAGAGCTGTAGAGTCTGGATTATGCACGGGAGTGTTGGTAGAAACTAGACTTCTTAAATGGGATTTAAGAGGGTTGGTTCCAGCCCTAAACCTGCCATGGGACTGTTGGTCTTTTTCCCAAAAGTTATTTAAATTTTTTAACCAATCTTCCTCTTCTGGTATGGGACAGCAAACTTTGAACCCTTCTCCTCTGACTACACAGGGCCCAGATCCTGATGCATTTTGTCTTCACTCCTCCTCACCACAAATTAATTAACTCAGGTTACGAACACACTGTAGTGTTGACAAAATATAAAGCTCTTTTACACGTTTTGACAGTTTATTGGCACTTTAAAGTTGAGGTAATGAGATCCCTTTATACCACAAAAGGAATTTACAAGAACTGCAGGGCTCAGACACACAATCTACTTACCGTGACTATACAAGTTATACTGCAGATAATCTGTCAATCTGTTGCAGCAACATTGTAAATCTTTAGTGTAAATGAGAATAAGATCTTTCAGTTCCCATGAACAAAGTGAAAAGAAAGAAGCAGTTCACATTCCCAAAAAAAAGAAAAGAGCTTTGCAAGAGATAGAGTTAAAATCGTAATTCAATGGATTGTAGCTATGATTCATAAAAAGAAAAAACACATCACCAGTATAAAAGTCTCTGGTAATAAAATACAAAACAATTTATTGCAGCATTTCAGGTGTCAGACTGCCTAAGGAGTCCAGCTTCCACTCCACTGTCATAATCCCTTATTATTCCCTTTTCTCTGTCCAAATTGCACTGCCGACTCTGGTTTAGCTTGGCCATTCCTAAAATTTCCAAATGTCAAATTGATAAATGGCAATACAGCCATTGGAAATGGGTCCTTCAGAAAAGACTTTTTTAAAAATATATTTTTAGATACAAGACAGAGACTTTTTGCTGTTGCTACTTCATTTAATAGAACAAACCAAAAAAATATAAAAAGCATAAAATTCCTTAAGTGAAAAAGAATATAAAATCTTTTCCTGAAAGCCTCCTTAGTCAGCATTGTGCACAACTGTGCTGCTACAGCTCTCTATGGACAAATGGACCTTAGAGTCCCAGATCCTTAATTAAGGATGTGAAGAAATTCTTTCATTAACTTGGATTTGATGAAGACTTTTTAAAGAAGATGTCCCAGCTACCTCAACTCTTGCAGTGACTAGTCCAGTCACTGCCCGTGAAATGTAGGAAATCAGAAAAGGAAGAATGAGAGCTGCTTCCCTACCTTTTCATACGTGTTTAAAAACATCTGCCTGAACCATGAGCCCTCAGCCTTCTGGACTGGAAGGTTCCCAGCTTACTTTTGCTCTCCGTTAATTTCAGTCCTCGGTATATTCCCTAAGCATTTGCACAATGTTTCTAGCTTGTTTTGCAATAAGAGGAGTCTGTTTTTTTCCTGCTATGCATCCTCGAAAGACCAGGATGTCTCTTCTCTGAAAGTGGGAGATGTCTTTCCACCCCCATACAGTCCTGCAGGACAAGCTGCTGTGTGTGGGCAGCTCCTGGGGAGATGCAGACAGCTTTTCTGCTGCTTCCCAGCACAACCAGTGCAGAAAGCTTTTCATTCATTCCCCGAGGTAAAATAGGAGGTCCTTTCTAATTTATAAGTGCTCATTAACCCTTGGGATACCCAGCAGTTTATCAGCTTTTTGACTGCTGCACAGGCAACCTGCAGCAGCGTCAGTGCTGGGTGCTCAGGATTACCCTGAGTATTTTAGATTGGATTTGAGCATGGGCTCAACCCGTAGCTCGTCTGATGTCCTCATTGTGTGGGACTAAACCCAGCATTAGGCACAAGCTTTATGCAAGCAACAGGCAGACTGAGACAGGAAATTTGGACCTACTTGGTCCCCTCACGTGAACCTTGCTAGATAGCTATGCACAAAGCCATCATGTGCGATCTTCCTTGTGGCGCTATCGTGTGCCTGGCTCTGGGCAGAGGCCCTTCATGGAGAGAGTCTAACACTGCATGCTACCAGGGCATGGGATTCGGGTGCTGCTTTAGGCTGAGGTTGCCACTGCAATATGAGGATATGTAACGTTTTCTAGCAGATATTTTCTGTCCAAGCACTGTGAGGGCACAGAGATGAGTCACAGCTCGGCTTTTTAACATCAGCTTCTAACCTGCTTGGTGACCCACTCATCCAAGGCCCAATGCAGACACAGCTTCAGCATCTCTCTGGTTTCTTCCTCCTCTCATGTAAATAGGGGTGATATTTCCCCATTATAAGTGGGTTCTGGAGGATGAAATACAAGTCTACAGCTAGCCATATGTGATTTCATTCCAAATTCAAATGAGGTCAAATCTTCAGCATCTTCCACAGAAGAAAAAATCCACAAAAAATTTCTTTGTTGGAAATTTTACACCTGTTTTTCTTTGTACTAAATTCACTTCAAGGGTTCAGGTTTTTTGATTTTTATTCTGTAAAAACATTGCATTTTCATAATGTAGAAATGTTTATATGAAACAGATTTAATATTAAAAATAATATTATGAAAATCCAGATGAAAGCAAAATGATAGAATTAAACACCTTTTCCTTCTCTCAGTGGGGAAAAAACATCTGATGTCATCCGAAAAAGAGGACAAAGTGAATCATTTTGATTTTCTCCACTAGGAAATAGTCTTGAAAGTGACCTAGTCCTGCTGAATGTTTCCTTTTTGTGAAACTACAATTTTCCACCTTAAAGAATTCCCACCTAAATANTGCCTTTGCATAAACCAGCAAGATCAACACAAAACCCATGCTCCACATTTGTAAATAGCAAACAACCAAAGGTGCCATGCAGGAAAACCTCTTTAAATTGACACCAGGAACAAAAAGCTTCAAACACAGCAGCCAACTACCATGCAATCCCGTCGTGAGCTGTGCACAGCTGTTAACATTTTGCATTATTGCCAGTTAATCTCCCCCGCTGCTGCTGAACGAGACAGGGAATGTCTGCCCGCAGGACCGGGTACACGGGGCAGCACAACCANAATGTTTCCTTTTTGTGAAACTACAATTTTCCACCTTAAAGAATTCCCACCTAAATATTTTGAACAGCACCTTCAAGAAAGTAAGGATTATCCTACAGAGGATGGGAAGGTCTATGCGGTCAAACAGGTCTATGGAAGCTCTCTCATCCTTCTTTCCTGCTACATTACACTGCAGAAAAAGTACCTTCCCTGTGTGCTGTCCTATAACATGGAAACATTTCCAGACATTTCCTTTAATCAGAGGTTACTCTGTCATTTTGCCAAATTACATCAGTCCAGACAGGAAGGAGAAAGATTTTCCCAGTTCCTTCAAGCTTAGGAAGTGTGGGTTAGATGAGCGCACAGTGAGGTGGATCGAGAACTGNAACGAGACAGGGAATGTCTGCCCGCAGGACCGGGTACACGGGGCAGCACAACCATTTAAATGCTAAGATCAGTTTGCTACATCCCCAGCACGTGATGAAAGAGAATTAGACACACAGGAAAAGTGAAGATGAGCCCAAACGGTCCTTGCCTGGCTCAGCCTGCAGCCCTGAGAAAACCTAAATCTGGATCCAGGCTTCTTAGTTTGCCAAACTTTGCAGGCTTTCTCCTATCTAGAGTGGAAATTCACCCTGATTTTGATGTTGTTTGTGTCTCTTCCTCCAGCCAATCTCCCAGCTGTATTTGGGGCCAGAACTGAAAGGGGTATTTTGATGTTACATTCA
This sequence comes from Steatornis caripensis, assembly GCA_013398225.1. Taxonomy (NCBI): domain Eukaryota; kingdom Metazoa; phylum Chordata; class Aves; order Caprimulgiformes; family Steatornithidae; genus Steatornis; species Steatornis caripensis. Next base: position 281,544 of record VZSC01009417.1, read on the forward strand.
AATGTTTAAAAGAGGCGACTATTTCGTCCCACAAAAACCCTCCACATTTGTAGTTACTCACAGACCTCCTCCCGTGAAGAAACACAAGCTAATATATTAGCTATAGTCTATATTATACATTGTAGATTATATTATACATTATATTAAATATTATATTATATATTATATTATATTATATTATATTACATTATATTATATTATAATATATTATATATATTAGTGCCCATCTCTCAGTCCCCTTTACATCTTGTTTTCCTCATTAAGAGCAGCAGCAAAATACGGAGCAACTGATTTAAATTTACATCAAAGGTGATCAATGCATTTCTGTTAGAAGGAAGGGCTAGCTATGAAAGACACAGCATCTTTCTCTGAACCCAGCTCTCTGTTTCCCGCCCCCCACCCCCATCTGCTAGGTCTTTAAAACCTAATGGTCATCTTATATTTGTGGATAAGAAAGTGAAGGAACAAGTCATTGTACATTAGTTACTCCATGGGAAGTGCCTAAGTGCAGCTTCTTACCCCCACTGAACGCAAGGGGATTCAAGCCTTCTGTTCAAGAGCCATCTGCTTTAATGCATCATGTTAAGTCAAGGTCTTGAAAGGAAAAATGCTGTCACAGAAGGCAAAAAAGCCTCCTGCAACCTGCACACAGAATAACTAGCATCTAAGGAAACTCAGCCTATGGAAGCAACCCCAGAAAGTTTACAAAGGATGTGAACTTTTATCGTGTAACAAGGGTGCACAAATCAGTAGTTTCAGTTAGTGGAAATTAATATGTATTGAATTGACGAACATTTCAGTAAGGTAAAAAAAGCATTTCTTATCTCTAGCAGATCTCTGCACCCTATCTTGAATCCCCCTGCTATAAATTTTTTTTTTCTTTTTTTTTCCCTGGGAAGATTTTCTTTTTAATATGTAAGCAAAGCAGAACAAATTCTCTCATGTTGTCTATGATCTCCTAATCTCAAACTCGGCACAGATACATAACACTGCTTAATGGAAAAAAGCAAGATGCATTTGATTAAATGTTTGATCTCTTGAGGAATGCACAGGCTCTGTAGAGCACAGTGCATAGCTCACAAATATTTTGTGGTTTATTATTGATTAAAACTGATTAAAATTAATAAGCGGTTCAACTGTTTAAAAAATACTTCTTCTCCTGAGCTAATGCTGAAAACGTGTAAGATTTGTTTGGATGCAGGAAAGTCTGGGATAGAAGTGCAGAATGGCCTCTATAATATCATCTTCCAGTGTCAGCATCTATTGACAGTGCAAGGACATGATTTGCAACAGGACTTTACATGACTTTAGAGGACTGAAATGACTGCTGGAGTTGCTGTTTTAATTATGTTGATTATAAATAGGTATAGAACTAAACGAAAACTCCCTGCACATTGTTTTTTCTTTACCACACAGCTTTCAGAGCCTGGACAAAATGAACGTAGCATGTTATTAAATCTGAAGCGTAGCATCGTCCATCTGGTTGGAGAGGTATACATTATTAGTCAAAATGCAGGGAACAGGCTCATACGTTCGTGCCCCCATATCAACACAGTGTTGGCACTGACAAAGTTTCAGCTAAATACACAGCGAAAGCACTGGTTTTCTTCTGGGAAGAGACACAGTCTGTTTTGAGGGGACACAATGAAATAATGACCTCATCTGCACAGGACTGGTAAAAAGGGAAGGGAACAGAAAGGAAAAGACCTTTAAAGTTTTTCCATCCATAGTAATAAGAGTGTTGGGATCATGAAATCAGGTTGTCAGAGAGAAAGGGTAGGTGTCCTCGGCTGCTGCTGATGCCGCACCCGGTCCCTGCCCTCTGCTCAGCATCCACTAATGTCTCTGGTCCNAACTGATTTAAATTTACATCAAAGGTGATCAATGCATTTCTGTTAGAAGGAAGGGCTAGCTATGAAAGACACAGCATCTTTCTCTGAACCCAGCTCTCTGTTTCCCGCCCCCCACCCCCATCTGCTAGGTCTTTAAAACCTAATGGTCATCTTATATTTGTGGATAAGAAAGTGAAGGAACAAGTCATTGTACATTAGTTACTCCATGGGAAGTGCCTAAGTGCAGCTTCTTACCCCCACTGAACGCAAGGGGATTCAAGCCTTCTGTTCAAGAGCCATCTGCTTTAATGCATCATGTTAAGTCAAGGTCTTGAAAGGAAAAATGCTGTCACAGAAGGCAAAAATGCCTCCTGCAACCTGCACACAGAATAACTAGCATCTAAGGAAACTCAGCCTATGGAAGCAACCCCAGAAAGTTTACAAAGGATGTGAACTTTTATCGTGTAACAAGGGTGCACAAATCAGTAGTTTCAGTTAGTGGAAATTAATATGTATTGAATTGACGAACATTTCAGTAAGGTAAAAAAAGCATTTCTTATCTCTAGCAGATCTCTGCACCCTATCTTGAATCCCCCTGCTATAAATTTTTTTTTTCTTTTTTTTTCCCTGGGAAGATTTTCTTTTTAATATGTAAGCAAAGCAGAACAAATTCTCTCATGTTGTCTATGATCTCCTAATCTCAAACTCGGCACAGATACATAACACTGCTTAATGGAAAAAAGCAAGATGCATTTGATTAAATGTTTGATCTCTTGAGGAATGCACAGGCTCTGTAGAGCACAGTGCATAGCTCACAAATATTTTGTGGTTTATTATTGATTAAAACTGATTAAAATTAATAAGCGGTTCAACTGTTTAAAAAATACTTCTTCTCCTGAGCTAATGCTGAAAACGTGTAAGATTTGTTTGGATGCAGGAAAGTCTGGGATAGAAGTGCAGAATGGCCTCTATAATATCATCTTCCAGTGTCAGCATCTATTGACAGTGCAAGGACATGATTTGCAACAGGACTTTACATGACTTTAGAGGACTGAAATGACTGCTGGAGTTGCTGTTTTAATTATGTTGATTATAAATAGGTATAGAACTAAACGAAAACTCCCTGCACATTGTTTTTTCTTTACCACACAGCTTTCAGAGCCTGGACAAAATGAACGTAGCATGTTATTAAATCTGAAGCGTAGCATCGTCCATCTGGTTGGAGAGGTATACATTATTAGTCAAAATGCAGGGAACAGGCTCATACGTTCGTGCCCCCATATCAACACAGTGTTGGCACTGACAAAGTTTCAGCTAAATACACAGCGAAAGCACTGGTTTTCTTCTGGGAAGAGACACAGTCTGTTTTGAGGGGACACAATGAAATAATGACCTCATCTGCACAGGACTGGTAAAAAGGGAAGGGAACAGAAAGGAAAAGACCTTTAAAGTTTTTCCATCCATAGTAATAAGAGTGTTGGGATCATGAAATCAGGTTGTCAGAGAGAAAGGGTAGGTGTCCTCGGCTGCTGCTGATGCCGCACCCGGTCCCTGCCCTCTGCTCAGCATCCACTAATGTCTCTGGTCCAGTTTCCCTAGGAAGGACAAAGGCGCAAGAACAGCCAAGGCCACCATACTAAACCTCTCCCTGAAGCTTGTCAGGAGAGTTTCTCAGGGAATAAAGTATGAACGGAGCTGGAGACAGTGATAAATTTCCCTTCTGAACAATCAATAAAATTCTCTCAGCCCCGCTCAGGCCTCTACTGTGGATGCAAGGGCCGTAATTACATTGTCAAAAAGTCGAGTTGCCCTGGCTGACTGAAACCCCCTTTAAAACTGACTGGTGATTGACAGGCAGTTTATGGGTGGCATGCTCTGACTGGCAGGGGAGTTGGTTAAAGCCAAAGGCAACACTGAAATTTCCCCGTCTGCTACAACCACCGGAGCAAAGGACTGCCACTCACGAGGGAATTGTGGGAAACTCTTAGTCATATTAACATATCAAAGTGAGGAGCTGACAGCGCTTACTAAACAATCTGAACTCAATCATGGCTGCAGAGCATCCCCCAAACTTCCCAGTCTGAAAGAGAAAAGAAATTAAAGCGTGCTCAGTCCTGTCTTCACCAAGACAGCTAAGAACTTGGAATTCTGCTTATTTAATGATTTTGATCTGAGATAACATATAGATGTGTGTATATATATGTAACTCACAAATATATATTGCTGAGCATGTCAGCCTCTTTCATATATGTATGAAAGAGGTTGTCATGCTCAACAATTTGTTCTATACCACAGGCCAGATTGGCACTAAATTGGAGACAGAACCACATATTTCTGTTTGATGTAAGCAATACGAACCCAGCAAAAGAATACAGTCCTTTGGTAGTGTTTTCTAGTGGGCTTCTACCGCTTCAATGCTAAATGGCAGATTACACGGTTTGAACAAACCTTAATTGCAGCCACACACTGGGACAGTATGTAGTGCAGAGCTCAAAAGTGGCTTTACGGCTAGTCTGGATTTCTTGAATAAGAAACTGATAAGGATTCTTGAATAAGAATTGAGAAGAAATTGAAACGAAGATATGTTTCCACCACTGGGCCAAGCTACCTTTGGCTCCACGTATCTCCTTCCAGGTAATGCTTGGATTGCAGATCTCACCTTCTCTGTTTCCATGGGAATGAAGAATCATTGGAAATTATGAAACTGAGTAAAAAGTATGAAACGTCAGTGAGAAATGCATTGAGGGAACTGACATGGACACGTTGGTTTATTTCCCTCCATCACATTGCCAAGGTAACACTGTAAAAAGTACTTCTGCCCTGTTGTCTCTGTGGTTTCATGGGTTGTCTGTCAGGATGGAGTCAACAATCTAGTGATGATATGGGCTCAGAAGGGAAGCGAGAAGCAGCACAGGAGGCACAGCTGTAAGGAAATGCTACTAGTTTTTCCTACATTGCTAGAAAACATAGCAGCATGAGGAAGACAAGGCTCTTGTTATAAAACTCTGAGAATTTAAGGACAAAATCCTGATTTACAAGGGTCAAACTGAGAATGGAAGGATACTTTAAAGTACCAGAAGAAGACACAGAAAGCAAAACAGCAAAAGATTTTATCAGGCAAATTCAAATCAGACATTTTAATACTTTTCTTGAAAAAGAAAAAAAACCCAAACCATGGATGATTAACCAAATTAATCCCCTGGAACAAGCTTCTACAGAAGATGCTAGCTTCCATTTCCCTTGATATCCTCAAAGACCAAGCCTTTCTGGAAGGCACGCTTTAATCTAATGCGAGTTACTGAACTCAAGGCTGGGATAACTGTGTGAAACTCAATGGCCAGTAACGGACAGTCAATTCAGCCCAGATGATCTAATAGCACTTCTACACAGAGCCCCTCTAGGAAATGGGATAGAAATGCTCTGCCCTTCTGCAAAGACAGTTTACTGAAATTATTAAAGCAGTTTGCAAGCACTAAATCATTTAGCCTCTTGGTGTCTCAATGAAGTGGTCAAGAGCATCTGGCGTGGCTTTCAGGAGTAGTGCAGCCCACCTGCCTTGCCACTGCCAGGATCACCTTCCCCAGCTTCCGCTGATCTCTCCTGATTCAGAAAAGCATCTGTTCACCCATTCCCCTCCAACAACCAACCTTGCCTGACCTTCCTCGGCTCCTGTGAACTTGACAGGATAAGTGCAAGGTGGCACATCTTGCTCCTTCTTTGTGCTCAGATTGTACCCCTCGGTGTCTGACATCATTTTTAACTGAGACCCATACGCATCAGTGATGCTCAGATAGTGACATTTCTGCCTGTAGGCCAGAGGGATGTAAGTTCAATCCCTGCTAGTGGATATGAACGCCTACCAATGTGAAGGCTGACACACAAGAACATAAGGGAAGAAGATGGGGCATTCAGATGTGTTGGCTTTTTTTTTCTTGTCCTCTATGACACATATTGCCTTTAAAAACAGCCCGTTAGTCAAGAGCTTGACATGTGCACAATGAGTTAATATTCTGATTCGTGCTGAGTTTGGACCTGAATTCCATATCCAATCCACTGCACCATGAAATAGCCATGTTATACCTATATTTCAAAGTTTTAAAAAAAAGAGTTCTGTATCTAAGTTCTTCTACCCCACCATATCTGTAAATCTACATCCATTTTCTGATCTTTCAATCCCTTGTCTCTTCAACTTGGTAGGAACATATTGCTCTGGCACTGCAGGACTTCCTTTGGGAGAAAAGTCCAGGATTAGAACAGAGGACTTGAAATTTTTGGCACTTGCACAGTTTTTCTGCATAGCCCTGGACTTGTCATCGGTGACAGAAACCTGTGATGAGCAGGTGCAGCTGTGTGGACCACCAGAAAAACTGAGATGCCAGCTGCTCTCCTAATTCTAGAGAGAGAACACTACAGCAGCATGGAGAGATGGAGGGAAAGGGGAAAACACATTGCCAGGAGGACTTTGACTTTCATTTGTGGACCGACATGCACAAATTCAAACATCTTCTAGGCACCTATACAACTGCCAGGGGTTCATAATGATACCATCTATCTTCTTGAGGTCCAGATCCTCAAAATGGCTCAGCTCCTAGTATGTGACCTTTTACGGAGATACAGCACAGAGCTTTGGTGCATAAGATACTGTGGAAATGGGAGCCTGATGGTGAATGTAAAGATATGAAATTTTGACTTCAGAAACTGATTTCAACAAATACTTAACTGTAATTAGAAATCCAAGTTCATTACCAAATTTTTGGGGTTTGTTTTCTTCCTCCAAAAACTTTTTTTGCTTTGTTTTATTTTCTTTTATTCATTTCTGCTTTGCTTTTGAAGAGAAGGAAAAATGTACTCACCATGAATGGAAAGCGTCCCATTCCTCACTGCCAGGAACTTGACCCCATATGGAAACAATGGTGGAGAATGGAGGCTTCCATACAGATAGATGTGTGCTTTGTGATGGAAAGGGGCCTCGTGGGATCCCACTTGGAGCTCTCCTCCATCAGATATCAGAATGTAATGGGCATGCAGTTCTACAGGTCCTGGACCAGTGAACAAGAGTTTGCCACCTGGAGAAAACAGAAGAGTAAAATGCAACCATAGATCTAATAGCCATCTATCATCTCACAGTCAAAGAAGCTGTAAGAGACAGGCAAATATGTTTTGCAATAAAGTTATGAGATTAAGGGCAAAATATTATTGTGTCCTGCAGAATTTCTACCTTGCCCTGTACTTGTCCCTGTGGATTTGTCAGCTCTTTACTGACCATATTAATTCAGTCCATTTTTTGATTCTACCGCCTGCTGCCTTTCTAGATTTGAGCAAGGCCATTCAGCCTAGACAGATATCTAAGTCTCTCCAGTTCTCTAAATGTTACAAAGGGATATTACTTCTTAATTTGTATGTTACTTTTCAGATTACAAACTACTTGTGACAGGGAAATGAGAAAACAGCTTTGGAATATAGGACCTGGCAACTTGTTTAGATCAGTGGTTGATTTAATCCTGCATACTCTTCCAGCTGCAATTCAAAACCAGATGCTTCCAAATACAGTATGAGAAACTTCTCCCTGTTAGCTGAATATGAGATGATCTCCCCATCCCATGAAAGCCTCATTTTAATCCCTAATTAGAGGCTAGCTTTGCCTCAAAGCATCAGGTTTCATCTCCCTGCCAACATGTTCCTTTTACGATCTATTAGTATAACTGGATAAATTTTGTCAATAATATAGACCTGATCTTTCAAATCTTTCTAATATCTAGTCTCAATGACTTCTGGAAGCAAAGAATTCTGTGGTCTAAGCACACAGTGCATGAAAAGGCATTTCCATCCCTTGGTTTTGACTGACGATTCAGTTCCGTCAAACACCTCCTTTGTTCTTGCCTTGTATGAGCTGGCAATCCCAGTAATCCCGTCTCAGAATGGTTTACTCTTTTCACTCCTTCCATATTTTCTCTTCCATGAAGGACACTGTCACTATCTTTGCAATGTATTTGAACAGAGTGAGCTCTCAGACATCCAATCATTCTGCATGTGGGATATGTCTTCCTAGGTCAAGACATGATTCTGAGGAGCTAATAGGAGATATCTCAAAGCCTGGAAACCTCAACCTCCTTACAAATGGTCTATCACCCTCCCAACATTTCCCTTTATGTGAAGCAGCTAATGACTGTGCCAGCTCATACGATGGCCAGCTTTCTACCAGAGTTAGTAGTTTTTAATTGTGACCTCTATACCTACCAAAAATTTGGCATTCCTTCCCCACAAGATACTACCAATCATTAGCATGAAGTATAAGGGAGATCAGATCTCTGCTTTAGTTTCAGAATTGAGATAAAAAAGGAGGGAAGAAGTTTTAATATAAAAATCGGATTACAAACTACCTTAATCATTGCTCGCTTGTTGATCAGGTCCTGCTGCTCCTGGTGATAAGGGGGATGCATAGCACTAGTGTGCCTTTCCCACCCACTTGCATCCACTCACACTGAACATATTCTGCTTATCCTGATCTCCTTATTTAGTCTTGCAGAGGGGCTTTCATTGTTTCATTGATTTCTTAGCCTTAAAACAAAGTCTTATAGCTTAATCTCAGTTCTAATTTCTTAGTTTTATAACAAAGCTAGTATTTGAACAAGGACTACCCATCAAATACTTTCTTTGCAAATTTCAGTAGATTCCAGATATGTTTTTACAGAATAAGCTTAATAGATGAAAGAGAGAAATCTCACATTTTCTTACTTACAACCACTGGGAACCATGGGATCACTCCCACAAACAACAACTCCCCTATGTGTAAATTGTCTCTTTCCCTAGACATACTTTTCCATATACAAATGTATTTCTGTTTCCTATATAGTGTTTTTACAAATTATATTGAATACACTGTAATAAAACAGCATGAATTTCAGCTTGTTTAATGCAAAACAACAGAAGATATCTGACTTATTCTGAGATACATCTGAGTCTTCTAAAAAAATGAAATATTCTTAATAGAAAATGAGCTATGCTGAAATTGGGATAATACTTGAAATGGTATTCATTTGCACACTGAAGGAACCATTAGATCATATTACCTGGTGGTCTGTGCACATCATGCTATTGAAAAACTGGAGGAAGTCAAGTCATCTGTGTTTGACAGCTGCATACCCTCTAGACAGACTATTAAGTGACTTGGGGACATTTCTACCAATTCCTATGAGTGTCTTTTCCAACAGCTAAACTCTCTTACTGTTCACAGTTTCTGCTTTATTTCCAATCTTAACTTGTCAAGGATGAGCTTTCAGACAGTTGTTTTCTTTGTACTCTCCTGCATTGCATAGCATTTCCTATGAACATACTTACAGGTAAAATCAAGTCTCAGCCCTTATTCAGACTGGTTGATAACATTGTTAATACTCTCCCTGCAAGGAATTGCTCCAGTTCATGAAGTGTGCATCCTCTTCCACAACGCAGTGCTTCTTCTGAAACTGGAAAGCCAGAACTCCTAATCCTTCTGCTCCTTTATTGTTCTTGACGATGTCTATAGAGGCAAAACTAGCTTATTGCCACACTCTGCTTCTTGCTTTTCAGAGTAAAAAACTATACTACCTCCTTTTTGCCTCTTCATTACCCTGAGAGATCACATGGATATCCTTGGGCCACACTGACTTCTGATCTGTTCATGATCACGGCTCTATCTGACGAAGTCCCTTATTCTATAACCACTACTTTCATCTCTAATTGCTCCCTGCCCAGCTCTCTTCTCAGCTGTGTAAAGCTGCATTTGGTTTGAATAGCATTCACAAAATCTGATCAGTGATGGTTCTCCGTTTACTTTCAGATCATCGATGATGTGCAGTGGTATGCAAGTAGGCAGGAAAAGTATTTGCCACTAGCAACTTACTTCTTGAGTTAGTGCATTTCACACAAGTTACCTTCTATGAAATCTTGACAGGTGGTCCTCAGTTAGTCATGACAGTGCCACATGTTTTACAGAATTAACTTTATTTTAAAAACTGTAATTTTCTTAGAAAATGAACTAAAGTTTGTCGTCTTTTTTCATAAATCTTCTATTCTGTCATTCACTATATTCCTATGGTTAGTAATTTATGGATTCAATCAACTGCGACATTTAACTTCATCCAGTTTTCTTTTTTGGCCTGATATTCTTTTTTGGTTGATATCAGACTAAGCAGTCAATATTTTTTCCCTTTACCTATCTGGATCTTGACCCAAGATCAGAACATCTACAGCCATCTGTAATATCCCATATACTCTGAAATTAATGTTTGTGGGCCACAGAATGATTCTACCAGCAGTTTTAAAGCTCTTGAATGAGACTGGACATGTTGACATAAGAATGTGTATTTGTAAAATAAATTATTTAGCATCTTCATTATCTTAACATTCTTCAGTAATAAATGGACTGTTGGTCCATCTTCCTCTTGTGATATAATTTACCACCCTGTTCCTTCCCATACTTAGAACAGAAATACTTATTAAATACATTTACCTTGTAGCAGCAGTGTTAATAATTTTATCAACACAATCTAGAAATAGAACTATAAATCACGGTGATTTATTTTATTCCTAACATAAAAAAAAAGGCATCTTCCCCAAGGTCTTTATTGACTTCTTATGCTCTGTTCCACTAAATTACAGTCATTTCTGTTTCCACTTCTCTTCATAAAATTTTTAATGAGTATTCTAATTTCTGCCATGCTGTACCACTGAACCACTAAGGCTGGTAGCCAAAGTTGTCCTATCTTTTGATTGCAAAATCATAGTTCTGCCTCAAACAACGTTCCCAAAAGTTTTCCCGAGTTTCACTCAATTTTGCCCATCCAAAATTTTCAATCTGTGCACAAGACAGGTTAGAATATTAAATTCCTCATGCAAAGGATTCTATTCCCTTCCTGTGGGATGTCATTTTCCATTTGCAGCCATTCCAATGCACCTCATGGCAGCCATGAAGACATCTGTTTCCCATTAGGGTCTGGGATTTGTCTCCTTCTGCCCTGCCCCCAGAGACACAACAGACCACATAACAGAGCAGTGCTTTGCTATCACTACTACAGTCACCACCTCACCTAGCAGAGAGTGAGAGGAAGACAGCTTGCACTTTACGTGGAGTCCCTCTTCCAGCAAAAACAGAAGCAGCTTGATCAGCAAGAGCTAATGGTTTTGGGATGGTGTTGACAACAGTTCTGCACTGTCTCTCGTGCACTTTTCCACACAAGGTGGCTTTGGCTTGTCAAGAATAGCTCACCCTCATATAGCTCCTAAAAATCGCTGTCTGCCTTCTTACACATGACCAGTCCTCCATCTATCTCCCTTTTGTTTTCTTTCTTCTTTTTAAAAGCCTCGGTTTCTCACTAATAGGCTAACTGCAAGTCTGTTGTCCTGACTGATTTTTCTCTCCACTGATTCAAAGGTTTTCCATATCTTTTGTAGATTTCTGGCTGTCTGATAAGTTTGGATACTGGTGACTGCTCTGCACTGAGTGCAAGTATGAACAATAGTCCCAACATGTCAAGAGGACGGGGTCAGACTCTTCTCAGTGGTGCCCAGTGACAGGACAAGGGGCAATGGGCACAAACTGGAACACGGGAAGTTCCACCTGAACATGAGGAGGAACTTCTTTACTGTGAGGGTGACAGAGCACTGGAACAGGCTGCCCAGGGAGGTTGTGGAGTCTCCTTCTCTGGAGATATTCAAAACCCACCTGGATGCATTCCTGTGCAACCTGCTCTAGGCTAACCTGCTTTAGCAGGGGGGTTGGACTAGATGATCTCTAGAGGTCCCTTCCAACCCCTACCATTCTATGATTCTGTGATTCTATGACTGACCATCAGGTGTGCAGGCAGTAGCTGTGCCATGCCTGGCCTACAGGTTTGACCCTTCCTCGGGGAAATCCTACACAGAAGCAAGGTTTCCCCTCTCTGGATAAAGCTTTGAATGTATAGTGATAATAAAAATTGGATTTTGAGGCCAGGGTTGTTGCCTGGCTCTTGAGATTCGCTGTCCCTAGACACAATGGCAACCCAAGCATGCTTGGCAACGGTGCAAAGAGTTGCAAGACCAAGACCACCAGAAGGCATTCGCTGTACGTGATGCTTTGGCTTTTCCTTAGAAGCAGCAGTCAGACCCAACATGTAATCATATGAAACAGATATATCATCTACACTCACGGTCACACCCTAATGCTGTTGTCCCCTGGCTATTTACCAAGCTTCTGAACTCATCCTAGAACAAAGCCAAAAGGCACTCAGTTTTCAGAAGCAAAGAAAGCGTAAAAAGAAAAATTCAGCTGCTGAAGGTAAAAAAAAAAAAGGAACAGCATCACAGAAAAGAAAGCATTAACAGGGATTCATTTAACTGTTTACCAAGTCTAAGTGTAAAGCAAACTCTAGCCAAACTTACAAATGTTTGTGTCAAAAAATTGCATATTGTCCCTCTAACCCTCAGCTCCCAGTATCTGTGTGTTTTTCATTGGGTCAGAATAAATATACAGTTGCTGCTTTAGAAGATTGTCTTCCCTTTTTTTAAAAGAAAATAAAAGTTATGTTTCCTTCTTTTATTGCACTTGACCTCTTCTCTGAAAGCAGAAGGCAAGAATATTGCTCAACTGAGCCTTTGGCTGTGACCCTCAAATTGTTTGTTATGGCTGCACAGGAAAGGAAAGTCCTACATATGACCTTGAGGGTGATTTTATAAAAATCAATCAACTACTGTTATGATGGCCTCCCCACCAAGCAAAATAAATACAATTAAACCCATAATCACTTCTGTACAGTAATGTGCAAATTCAATGGATCTCTTTAGGTGGAGTGAGGGAGAGGGGGAAGAAATATGTTGAGGCTATTTGATACTTTGTGAGAAGATCAGAAGCACCATTCTTCTCAATTAACCCAGCAATTAGCCTCCACCTCTCTGCCCAGAAAGAAATCTTTCTTTATCTGTCTTTACAGGAAAAAAAAAAAAAATTGAAAGGAAAGAGAGAAAAACTAAATTGGAGGCAACTTCATCCATCCCACAGGAGGGCAGAAACAGCCAGACCAAATAATGAAAAAATACGACCAAATAATGAAAAAATAAAAAGGAATATTAAGGAAAACAAACCTGATAATAAGGTGGGGGTTGTAATCTGCTGTGTGAATAACTACAGCACCATTATGCCCTTTTGTGAAAAGATATTTATCTTCTGAAGTCCTCGGGAAATGGTAGAAGGTGCACTCAAAACAAAAGGAATTGGGAAGATAATGTATTAACCCATCACTTCTGTCAGGTGTCCCGGACTGCCTCATGCAAACCCACAGCCCAGGTATTCCAAATATTTACTATGGAAAGAGGCTGCATCATGCACTTCTGAAAAAAGAACAAATAATGAAGGAGCAGAGGCTGGTGAGAATTGCTGTGGGAACTTTTTTCTTGCCTCTGTCATGAAGATTCATGCTTTCGGAGATAGCCTATATCCCTTCTCAAAAACATCATTTAAAAAAAAAGATCCTTCTAACATAGATGTTCTCATAATGCATAAAAAGGATGTTGATTTTTCTTGTTTAAGTTGTGATTTAGAGCACTCCAGAGATTTTCCCAACTCAAAGGGAAGCAAACTCCTCATTCCAAAGTGAACCTTTTACATGGAGGGCTTTTTTATTATCATCTTTTGAGGCCACGCTTTAGCATTCACTGTTGATATAAGACCATCCTGAGAAACAGTGTATTTTTTTGAATGAACAGCTCATTAGGGAGCTTGGATAAATGTGACTATTGCCAGATTTAATTCTACTTCTTTGTGTAAAGCTGAATGAAGTGTTAAGGCAAGCAAACGACAAGAAAGGTGCTGGATAGTCTCAAAGGATAATAGAAGGTATTAGGAGAGTACCAACAGAAGAATTGCCTTAGGTATCACCACTGCGTTGCACCCCTTCACCTAACAGAAAACCTCCTCTCTATGGAAGAGGGTTTGCAGATTGAAAGGTCATTTCCTCATCCTGACTACTCCCTCCCATCACCACACAAGGAAGATCTGTTCTGGCTGTGCTGTGGGCACACCACAGCCATGTATAACTAACATTACCACAGCCTTCAGCTTGCTGTTTCCAGTTCCTCTCACTAGGCATTTCACATGACAAAGCCACAGAATCCCCCATGAGACAGGCTTAAGCTCAGATGTTATATTCCTGGCAAGCATCCCCAAGTAGCAAACAGCAGGAGGCAACTGCCAGAGCTGGAATATCTTTGCTGAAACAACTGATCCTGCACAACAAGGCCGCAGTGTGCTGGCAGCCCACTTATTGCTCATTCTCTGGCTCCAAGAGTGTTCCTGGTGAGGCCTCTGAGCAGGAAAAAAACTACAAAGAACCTCCTGTGTACAGGAAGAGGAATACAGAGTTTATGAGCCTTAAATAAGAACAATTGATTATTTCATGGACCTGTCTCCTGCTCCCTGTTGACATGCTCACATGACTTTCGGATGAGCCATAAAAGTTGATTACAGGCTGGAGCACTGCCGAGCAAGATGCAAAGGAGAAAAGTTTGTGATATTGGCTCCATCCCAAAGGCTGCCTGAACCAAGAGTGAAAAACTCATTCTCCACCTCCCTGTGCATGTCCCTCCATGTTCATAATATATAGGTACATATCCCAAACTAGCTGTGAATTCAAATGCCTGTGTATTTCCTCCAGGACATCACCAACATGCTAAAAAGTTAAGCTTGTATTCCAGCATTTTGTTGGACAGAGGCCTTAATTTGTCCCTGAGCAAGGAACCGGCAGCTGCTTGAGTATTCTCCGACAGAAACTGTATCCCAAGCCTGACAATCCTATGTTTTCTGGCTTGCTGTGCTCACAACCATCTGTTCAAGTGGCATGTGCTCCGTTGTAAGCTGGTTGGACTCTTCCTTTAGAGTACAGGAGCCAGGCAAAAGCAATTCATATCAGCAGCCCAGAAGACATAGCCATTGGAATATCTCCTTCAAAGAAGTTCTTCTATCTCTTCAGCTCTTACGTAGCCTCCAAGATAGTTAGCAATACCTTTGATGCATTTCCAAGAGGAGAGCTAACCTAGTGGAGAAGAGGTTTGGACACTCCTAGATGGCTTTGACAGCACATATCATGGCCTGTCGTCTAGGATCTAGGAAGCTTCCAGGTGAACTTCGCGAAGGCATTGGGGTAAGCATCACATATAGAGACGTGATGAAAAAAATGGTCCTTGTGCTACTATTTCAATTCTACACGTGATGGACACACATTAAGTGCTTCATGCTCAGGAAGGGAGGAGGGCACTGGGGAAGACACAGGAACACTATTTTGGGGAGCAGGATCACTTTTCTGCTCAACTAGAGCCTAACTGGGTGGCCATTAGACCGATGTTTCTTCTTGCTATGCCACTCCACCCATATTTTTCTCATTTCAAGCTGATTTCTGGAATTTGAAATGAAAGATATTACAGATCGGGTTTCTCTCCTAGTGTCTAGCACAGTGAGTTGGACCTTGGTCTTAGTGACAGCCTGTTCCTACAACAAAACTATCACAACGCACAGTCTGCCAAGCCATCAGAGGAAGAGGGGTTACTTCAAAACTTAAAAAACCTAAATGCAATTCTATTATGCAGTACGTTTCCTCTGTAGTTCTGGGCTCATGATACAGACTCATGTCTTTGAAGGTATTTATTTGCATTTGAAAACCTTAAGAATACCTGGATCGCAGTTTCCAGCCTGCACAGGTCACAACGGCTATATTTCTGTGCCGCATAAATGTGTGTGAGGACAGATCTACTAATGGTACGAAAATGTTACAGTAATGAGGTCCTAACTAGGACAGGTTCTAATGAGGACCTGTTCAGGAGAGGTGGAGGCAGACTCAGCAGATCTTTCTATCGTATGGTTAGAGGCAGCATCTTCTTCCCCAAAAGGGGTATGCCTACTCCTTCCATGCCAGTGAGCAGAGGAAGGGGATGGTGCTGCCTTGGGTTTCAGACCCATGTCTACGGGAGCTGTGTACAGTTCTTCAGACAGAATTAACTTCCACCAACCTGCTCATCCTGTGATGCCTCAGAGAGAGTCAAGAGCTGCCAAAGTTGCAGAAAATAAATTTCATTGGCAAGCAAGAGTCCTAGGAGTCTAATGTACATGCTGTAAGCCCATCTGAAACAAGATGGGAAAGAGGAACCTGCAGCCTGTATCCAAACATGAACCAGGGTTTACAGCTGGGGGGAGAACTGAAAAAAACATCAAATTGCTACAGATTTGGGTCCTTAAAACCCTTCCTTCAGCAATGTCCAGATCTGTGAGTTGCACTCTACTGAATACCACTGAATTCCTGTGAAAAAATATACTTACAAATTAAAGAACTGATGCCTTTCATTTTTTTCCATAAAAACAGCTGGGATTTTAAGGTTTTGAGACTGTAATTATTGCAGACTTGGTACACCTCAATGTAACAACATAGAAAATATCACACAGTGACAGGGAGAAATAGGGTTGACTTTTCTTCCTTTTAAATCTCAATTAAAAAATACATTGGATGAAATTTCCCATTAGCTGGTACTATTTGTATATCCCATGTTCTTTCTTTAATTAAAAAACATGCTTATTGCAATACTGCCAGAATCGCTTTTACGGTATTTTAATTGTAATGTNTGACAGGGAGAAATAGGGTTGACTTTTCTTCCTTTTAAATCTCAATTAAAAAATACATTGGATGAAATTTCCCATTAGCTGGTACTATTTGTATATCCCATGTTCTTTCTTTAATTAAAAAACATGCTTATTGCAATACTGCCAGAATCGCTTTTACGGTATTTTAATTGTAATGTCTCTGCCTGATTAAAAAAAGAAAATATGAACTAGAAACTGCCTGCAAAATTATCACAATGCACATCCCAAATGGGCTGAGCAAAATGGCATAGAAAACACCGCGACAAAAGCAGTTTCCAACTGTGCCTACT
>VZSC01009418.1:455-33382 GCA_013398225.1 Steatornis caripensis
TTTTTTTTTTTTTTTTTTTTTTTTTTTTTTGAGTCTCAAAACACAACGGAATCGGCGTTGTCTTCCTGCCGGGTCGGGAATTAAGGCGAGGGAAAATATTCGTTTATTTTTCAGCATTCCCTTCCCTCAGCGGCGTTTTCCGCTGAGCGCCGAGCTGTTGAGTAGGCTTTCTCCCCCCCGCCTCCACGCTCCCTGAGGCTGTGCGTCGGAAATTAGGGACTGACCCTGGTCTCCCAAAACAGGGAGCGATCGAAATTGTAACGCACCAAGTCTCGGCCGTGCCAGCGAGGTGTCGGAGCTCGGTGCTTCCGACGGTGAAAACGGGAATTCCGAGGGGGACAGCGGCGGGCGAAACACACCTCGGCCGCGCTCGGCACCGCGCAGGGGAAGAGCTAGCGAGTATAAACGGGGCTGGGGTGGGGGGGGCATGCAGGAGAGCATCGGTTCCTCTCCGGTGTGCTGATCAGAAACTAACGATATGCGGAACATACGGCCGAAACTGTTCTCCGGAAAGGGAAAATATTTTGGTCCCTCCCTGAGCAGCCCGTGTGTATAATAAATACCGATAACGTTCATGTATATAACAAACACGGGAATCCACCCGCGGCGAACACACGGACCAGCTGCCGGCCACCGGTTTGGCGTGGAAAAACCCTGCTGTCGCAGCCCGTCGGGACAGAGGCCAGCGGGCGAGCGGCGCAGGCGGCGCCTTGAGGCGGGGGCACGGGCGTGGGCTCCGCCGCTGCAGGGCGCCCGGAGCCTCCAGCGCCGGCGCCGCCCGGGCAGGGCAGCGGCCCTTCCTCGGTCCCCGGGGTGCGGGCACCGGAGGGGAGAGAGGGAGCGTTTGTCCCGACGGAGCGTTTGTCCTCCTCGGGCCGCACCGCCTCCGAGGGCTCACGCCGGCGGAGCGGGGCGAGGGAAGCGCATCCCCCGACGGCAGGTATTACTCATCCCAAAAGAGAGCCCGGCTACCGTTTGACTTACAAGCATGACTAAAAGGCAAATACCCAAGGAATTCCACTTGCCCCCTCGGGGTCCCTCTTAAAAGGCACAGGCATGACAAAGGACCTGCTAGGTTAGGAAACAGAAGTCCCCTTCGCTTGTAAACCGACACCAAATTACAAAGCACGGTTCTGCGGGCCGCTGGAGTAAATTACAAAACAGTTCGCCTCCTGTTTACTTTATCCGCAGGGAGCTGTGAAACCCAGCCATGATTTTAAAGCGTGTTTGTCTAACTCCCTTCTTCTTGCTCGCGCTGGGGTCCGCGGCGCTTTTGCGCTCCCCTCCAGCCTCTTTCCCCTCTCTCGCCGCGAAGCAGAGCTGCCTCTGCCGTCCCCCGCGGGAGGGCAAGGCGGGGAGAGCCGTCTCCGACGCCGTTGCTCCCACTCTTGCGCCGCGGGGACCCCCGCTTCCGCTCAGCCTCGGCCCGTGGTGTCAGCCGCGCCCGCCCGGGGCTGACACGGGCAGATGCCGCGCCGTGCTGGGGGCGGGGGTGGGCACCGATTTCCACGCGAGGGGAGGCAGCGAAGCCCGCGATGCGCAACCGTGCAGCCGCCTGCCCCGCTGCAACGCTCCCCGCGCCCCGCTGGCCCCCGGGCCTGCGGATCCCTGTGCCCGCAGCGGCGGCCCGCGGCCGGGGCCGCCGGCATGCCCCTGGGCTCCTTCAGAGCCCCCTCCGCACGCCCTCGCCCGCGACCCCGCGCATGGCCGCGGGGGTCCCGCCGGGAGCCGCGCCGCCTGAGGCAGGGTGGGGATGTGCCAGAGCCCGATGCGGGGCCCGGGATGGGTCCTCGGGCCGCGCAGGCGGCGGCGGGTGCTGCGACGCTTGCGGCAGCGTCCCGGCCCGTGAAAAGCGGAGAGGAAGGGCAGCTCCGGAGCGTTGCAACGGCCGGACACAGGTTTCCCTGGAAAGCCGGCGGCACCAGGGCGTCCAGCGCTGGGCCCTGCTTTGCGTTGCTCTCCCTTGCGGCGGGGACGGCGGGCGCACAGGTGCAGGTGCCGCAGGCCCCTCTGCTCGTCGCCTTCCCAGCCCTCCCTTCCTCCCAGGAAATTTATGAGCGAGGTTAGGGCGTGCTAACCAAACGGCGGCCCCGGGTGCAATTTCCCCGGGAGGAATGCTTTGATCTCGCCCTCTCCCCGCGCCGTCGGGAGCGCGTCACATCATTGCCAAACGCGGGAGATCCCCGCCGCTTGTTTGGTCAGAGGTGCTACCAGTTAATCTGAAACAAATTGGCTTTGCCCCTGCCCCGCCCGCCGGCCCCCCTCCTTTCCAGCCCCGCGTTCCTGGTGCGCGGTCATGGGCTCTCCGCCGTGCCTGCGCGGGGTCGCGCCCCGCACCGACCGTGTCACGGACCCGTTCCGGCGCGCCTGAGCCGGGGACCCGGGCTCTGTGAGACAGGCTTCTCCTCCGCGGAACTTAGGGTTACCGCGTGTTTACTCCGGCGAAGACGTTAAGATTTCCCAGGGGATCTCAATTGCGGGGGGAAAGGAAAAAAAAAAAAGAAAAATAGGCCAAAAAAAAAGGGAGAAAAGGCTAAAAGAAAAAAAAAGAAATCACCTTTTCTGCTATTATCCAACCAGTAAAACCCATGATTTCTTTTGCAGTTTTCTTCCATAAAAATGTGGATTTTTTTTTTTATACATCAGTCTCCCTCTGTCTCTTGTAAACAGCACCTAGACTGAGGTAAACCTGGGTGATATTTTTATCCGTGACACAGACCTTTCTAAGCTGATGCTACTCTGCAACGTTTTAACCAAGCAAGTTTTAATTTGTGTTTTAAACAAGAATTTAATTGTTTGGGGGTTTAATACATCGCTACCTGGCATATTTGTAAAGCAGCCAGGTACAAGAGTCAGAGGAGGAATTTTCTGTTATTCCTGCATGTCAGTCAAATAAATGTAATAAATATGTACGATAAGGATGTAAGAAATGTCGAGGTAATGTGTTCCCTATAGCATGATATGGAAGCAAATTTTATTGACTGTGAAAGTGATTCCACTGCCTTTGTAGGAATGTTTGCTTTGGCAAGGAGGGCAAGGGTTAGTCTTTATAGGGAGGCTTGCGTATCATGCCAGGATAATCTTCAGTCGCGTAAAACTGAATTGATATCAAAAGCAGTAACAGTGAGCAGAGCAGAATTGCCACTTCAGGCACAGTTAGGGAAAGTCTGATGGGAAGTCCGGAGACACCAACGGAAAGTTTCCCATGGACGTAGACAGCTTTGGATAAGGCACAGGGTGCGGAATATTTTCCCGTCTAGAACCCTTATCACCCTGGCAGCTGCCTGGAAGAAGGGATGAGCTCCCGGAGAGGAGGAAGTGGTGGCCCGTGAAGCAAGGGCAGGTTTGCCCTCTGCGGCTTGGGGCTCTGCCCACTCATGGAGGCTGAAGCAGGGAGGCATTTTCTGGCCCATGCCTCTGCAATTGGGACCGTGCGGGCGTGGTGATCATTAGATGAACCAAGGAAGAATCATGGTTCAGTGGAATCAGAACTCCCTCTTCTGCAGCCTCCAGGTTCATGGCCAGGGGGCACCAAGGCAGACTTCAAGAGACTCCAGGTCAATATCAGTCCAAACCAGTCCTTATCCAATCCTGTGCTGGAACTTTGAATTTAAACTAGAAAAATGCCATGAGGAGGGCTTGGTGTGCTATCAGCAGCAGCTTTCCTGCGGCTCATAAAGAAGGCTGACCTTTGGTTTGCCAGCATTTAATAAGCCAGTAGACATTTGGCAGGTCTTTTGCTAAAATGTTCTAAAAAGTTGGATCAACTCTCAGCATGAATATCAAGAATCCGCTATACAAGCAGTGAGCATAGCAAATTGTCAAGTCAGCAACTAATGTTCTTCACTATAATCTTCCCAAATGTCTTAAGTAGTTTGGCAAATCTCTTGTTGCAATAAATTCTAGTGAAGTTTGGGGTTTGTTTTTTTTTTTTCAACATATGGCCTTAGAAAGTAACTTAGCCAAGAATATTTTTAGAGTCACTGCAGAGTTTGCTGGAGATGTTGTCTCAAAACTTGTTTGCACTCTGGCAGTTTTATTCAAATGTCAACCAGATGCAGAAACTGTGGGGTTTGGGGTTTTGTTTTACAGTCCTGGAAAGTAAAGGTCAAGTCTCTGCAATGTAAATTGTCTTTTTGATTGCCATGTTTTAGCAGAACAGCAAGAAGTCTTACCAATAAACTGGTTTGTGGTGGGGTTTTTTTTCCCCCTCAGAATGCATTATAATCATATGCAAAATATTTTGAATGCCAATAAGACACCTGCTAAATCAAATAAGTTGGGTAGGCTGTGCTGTGCTTAGCAGTAAAAATTGAATCACATAACCGTAACTAGCCAGATTGTGTTCTCATTTACTAGGTAGCATTGCAGTTTCTGAGTAGCCCTATTGAAATTAATAGGTAGATATTAGTCAGCATGAAAAATAGCATCAGAATCTGGCAACATATCAGTTAAAATAAGCCAGACAGACTCAAGCCATATTGATACATGTGGGTATCAAGGCCACGTGAAAGGCTGCTTGTTATACTCCTACCAGCAAGAAAGTTGGTGGGACCATTTACGGAGTGTGATACCGCACCATGGAAATACAAGTGCTGGACTCTGGCTCACTATGGATCCACTACAGAGTACACAGACATCCAAGGTGGTAGAGGTGGAAGGAGTGAGTGGGATTTGCTCAGCACTCACAGCACATCAGAGTGAATGTGAGAAAGTTTGGCTCTCTGAAAACTGTGCAGAAAACACAGTATAGTACATCCCCTGTGTACATCCCCATCATTTCCACTGAAGCTCTTCTGAAGGATTTTGCTGCCTACCTTTCTGAGAACTTACCTCGAAAATTGGATGAGCCTTTGCTGTAACTCCATGGAGTGGGAGAGCTGTCCATGTGGCAAGTGGACATGTGCAGGTACTGTGAACTCCCACTCGCTTGACTCTCGGACATGGGTTGAGGAAACAGGAAAGCAAGGGATGAACTCCCAATACAGCAGGCGCGATGCTGATGCATCTCAAACTCTTCCCACACTTAAAAGGAAGCATTTATGAATACAGGACCCCCTTCCAGAAGATTTTAGACGATGTTTGAGGTGGAAGAGGTTTCTGCAGGTATACAAATAAAATCTGACCCTATTTTTTTTTTAATTTTGTCAGCTAGTACTTCTGCACATCTTTTGTTTTGTTTTGTTGAGGCTAGGTTCAGAAACAGCACCGGGAGAACCACAGAGGTAGAAACAGATATCTTTAGGACTCTGGAAGCAGAATCCTTGCACTGGAGGTATTTTAAGTACCTCAAACAGCCTGGCAAAATTACTGATGTCCAGGGAATTTTCCAGTACGCCACACTTGGTCCACATGTCATTCCTACTAAGTAATTTGGAGGGGGGATGAGTGTGGTTGCTGCCAGCCTTTGTCTCAGCTGCCATCACTGGGACTGCCCACTCCCCTCAGAGTCAATATAAATGAAGACGTGATGCCAGGGTCACCTTCTGAAGAGATGGCATTGCCACACAGGAGAGAAGCTGGTGCCCTGGCTGGACACAGCATCTATGTGCTAAGGGACATTTAGAAGCATCTCATTTGCTACTTCTCTTGCCCTGCCCTTAGTGCACTCTTGGTTGCAGTACTAAGCAGTGGTTTTGCAGACAGTATGGGGCAGAGATGTCTCTACCCCGTCTAGTGAATTTGTCCCACAGTGAGGGACAGGACAGGGAATCAGGACTGAAGGGAGCACGACTGAAGAATCTATTTTGTTCTGACTCAAATCTGTGAAGGGGAACACGGGAGCTGTAACTGCTTCAAACACTTTGCCTCTCACAAGTGCACCTGCTCATTGACAGGCTTGAATTTGACTCTCAGAATAGATATCCTGATCACGCCTGTAGGCAGAACCCACCCTAACCAGGTATTTAGCACCATGACTCAACACATGACCACACATCAGATTTATCTGGATACATTATTTTCTGAAATCATTGAAGAAAAAGCAAAAAATACCTGAAATTATTCCTACATTAGATAGACCATTGCTATTGTGAAATGTATTATAAATATATATTTAATAAAGACTGTGTTAATTACTATTATAAACACAAATCTAGGTGAAAATCTAAGGCATAAATTCTTCCTGAAAGGTGCAGCGGTTCAGTATTCTGGGATCAAACTCTTCCCTTCGTTCCATACAGACACCCCATTGAAATCCTTGAGATTAAATAGGCACGAGTCTGAGTTTAACATATTGCAGATGTGTATATATATTAAGAACATTGGATGCATTGTACCCAAAAATACTGTTTTACCTATGGTATTTTTTCAGCACTTATGATTATGTGCAATAACAAAAAAGACTATTCCACAAACTGTACTAAGATTGTATGACATAGAGAGCACACTGTCATCTACTTCATGATTTAACATCTGTGACACTTTGGTAATTCGCGGTCTTTGGCCATCCAACATGATATCAGCTACGCAAAGTATCAAACCACTGAGTGTGTAAAATTAGCTGATTCTGGGAGTAAAGGGCTTTAACCAGCTCTGCTGAAATCAACAGAAAACCTCCTGTGTCGACTGTAGGAGAAATTGAGTAAGGCCCATATTTGATTTGTTTTGACTTACAAGAGAAGACAACATGCTGTTCAGAGATTCGGCCTGCCCTGCACGACTGGTTCGCTAGCAGTATGATCCACATAAATAGTTTCTTGCTGGTTCTTCTTCAACTATTCAGCTCAGAGAGGAGGTCAGAGGAGTTCCTGTGCCACAGGGCTGGGCCAGCACTGGCTTGCTGACGTTGGCCTGGCACTGCACACCTCCATCTCCTCTGTGACTTCCACCTGAAGGATTTTATCTTTAGGGCCCACTTTCCTGATCTGTAGGGGACATTTTCCATCTCATACCAGATTGCAGCACCGAAATACCAACACATCAGCCAGAACATCCAACCAGTTGACATCATCTGGTTTAACCACATACAGGACACCTGGGTGGTACACAATTTGGGGTGTAGCTATAAATTCCTAGCTCCCTTTTCTAAATAGTAGTGAGAGAACTCTTCCAAAATACATTTATGATAGCAAGACACACCCTAAGAGCTGGTTAAGGAAAAAATCATCCAAATTTTTAACCAGGAAGTAAGAAAACATGAGGATATGCCCAAGGATCTAGCCCGTCTGTAGTGGTGTACTGACTTAGAAAACTTATCATCACTTCAACAAGGTACCAGAATTTCATGCCATAATGATTTACTTAGTGTTTGCCATAATCAGCCCACTGAAGCATGTGCACCAACAGGAGATACACCCCAGCCTGAAGAGCAAGTGTGTGAACTCTATTGATTTCAGCCAAGGGCACGATAAAATCCTAACCATGAAATTGTGGGAGTAAACGGCAGCTTGCCCCCAACTTCCACAAAGCCGGATTGCCTCCGGTTAGGGATCACCGCAACATGAATGTGCTAATCTCTTGCTGTCCGGATTCCTTCCAGCTTTTCTTTGGCTGCACATTACACATCTCTTAAAATCAGTGGGATTACCTTACATCAAAAGGGGCATATTACAGAGATGACAATGTGTTTCTATACAAGGAAATTTTTCCTGGGACCTAAAAAGAAATGTTCATCTACAAGAATGAATTTTAATCAGATTGTTACCTTTTTTCCTTTGTCTACACAGGATCAAGTCTAAGCCTGGGAACAAAAGACAATTGTATTAGTAAAGGTTTGAGAACAGTGAGATTTTCATTGGAACTGAATCGCAAACAACAGGGATATAGATCAACAAATAAAGTCTTCCTTCTGCTTGTGCAGGAGCAGAATGTGCCGTCTAATGCAATCACATCTCTCCACAAGTCAGTGGCTGCTCTGCCTGCGTTAGGGCTGCCTTCCCAGCAGCATCTAACGCACGCAAATGCTAGCAAGGTAGAAATGTCGCTGTGCATAATTTGGAACTGTGTTCCATGATATACCACAATAATAATGGACAATAATAAAGGAGATTCTTTGGTTCTCTTCTTTGGCTGAATAGGTCTAGCTGAGTCAGAAGAGGCCGCGTCTTGTTTTTCCAGTGTGTGCTTTTGTTAGGTCAATAGAGAGACTGTTACAGAGTGGTAATGTGAGCTGGGTAATATGTGCAGGTTCTGGGGCTTTATTGTGTCCCTGCTATGTTAATTAGTATTAGGAACATGATGGATTGGCAACACGTGTACTTTCTGAGTCTTAAACCAGCCCTGAGAGTTTAGCACTCCATTAGTTACACATCACAGGAACCCGGGGATGTTTACTCAAAAAAGTATCACTTACAAGAATGAAACATTCTAATTCATTCCCGATAGGAGCCATGGGGGACACCCACCCCACGTCCAGAGCCTGCCGAACCGTGCTCCAGCCCAACCCGGGGTCAAACTGAGAGTCCCATATCAAAGGTCTCTCCGAAGCAGCTCTGGAGGGAGGGAGAGATGGAGAAGCACCAGCCTGGACAAGCAGGCGCGTTCTGTTCACAGCTTCTCTAGTAAAGAAGATAGGAACAGGGAGTTTGGTGAGAGATGGGTAAGACACATTTCTTGGTGAAATTCCTCTGCAGAAGAGTAGGCAGAGGAACTGACGGGGCTGTTTCCTTCCTCTGGCCCTAACAGCCCCTTCTCCCCAAGCAGTGCTTTCATACCAGCCAGCAAGGAAACTCTCCTCTCTGCAAGCTGGAGATGTAAACCAGCATGGGGGGCAAAATTCTGAAAGAGCCTCAGACCTTGTCAAAGAGCCAACAAGAAATGGTAGCAAGAGAGGCTGAATACAATTTTTCCATATTCAGATCCAATGCACTGATCCTTCTATGCACCAAATAGCATAAAAACCTCAGCTCTGCTCCCTGACAATGTGCCTCCCTGGAGAAATTCTTTTAAGTTTTCTGCCTTTCAGCAGTGTGGGAGGAGGCCACTTGTCCCACATACTGCTTTCAAGGAAGCACTGGAACCTCCAGAAGACAACAGCACCTCTGTTTCCTTTTTCCATGCAAGCTTCATCTCTCATTACCTGGCAACCTCGTAGCTCTCAGGAACAGCTGTCTTCCTTGCACACACCTTTCTTCCCCATCCCAGTTTCCTTCACCTCAAACCTGGTCTGATAGGCTAATATCTGTCTTCTTACTATTAGTCTTAAAAATTCCATCACAGAAATCTGCAAGCATGACAATGTAAATAATGGAAATACAAATGCCATCTTCACCTTCCAGTGGATCAGTTGCGTCCTGTGATCATCTTCAGCAGTCACCGATTCTGCAGCCATGCCATAGTGCTGATTTTGGCAAGTATCCTACAACAATTTTGCATCCTGAATGGGTGCTTGGTATTACCCATTCAACATTCCAGTTACAGTTGTTAGCAATTAATAATTAGCAGAGTGGGCCCTGCTAGAGCCATGGACCTGATGCTGGCCTGATATTCCTTGTTTTCAGCACGGCTTAGAGTAGCTGGAAACACAAATTATTTGTGCAGCCAAGTGTGCTAGCAGTAGCAGTTGATGTAATTGCAATGAGTTGAGTTGGCCTTGTGTGTTGAAGCATATGTGTTGCAAACCCCAGAAGTATGAACTCAGATGGATGGCTACAATCCAAAAAGAAGCATCAGAACCACTTCCAGATTGCCACAGAATAATTTTCAGTCTACAGACCTCTTTTCGTAGAGAGTTATATCTGTACAATCTGACTGAGACGATTTGGGTTAAATATGCATACCCATGAACCGGATTTGTTTGTGTGTCTTCCTGGTCATCAATCTGTGGACAAAACAATTTTCTCCTGTGGTCAGTTTAGTGTCTTGAGCAAGCCCAGCACATTCTCAATTGCCATGTGAGCCAGGCATGTCTTGCTGATTTTGCCAGACCAGCACTCAAAAATGAATGCTGTTTTAACTTGAAAGCTAAAGATGACCACTCTGTATCTTGGTGTGTGTAAAAATGTCTTCAATATATTAATTTAACCATCTTTTGACTGCAACTGTACTTTGAGGACTGTTGTGATTTTATTTTTTAGTGAATGAAAGCAGCGTTAACAGTGCTGCTGTCCACAACTACAAAGCTAAGAGGCAATTTGGGATAACCAAAAAATGACATCATCTAAAGGGATATTTTTCATGTCAGATCCTACAATATACAGCATGTGATCATATCATGCCTACCTTTCAGCTGTCAGACCATATCAGCATCTGAACTGCCATAAATAACACACTCAGGACACGCCAGATGCGCTGGTATGAATGATCAATTTGTTATTGTTACAGAGAAGCCAGATCAGCATGTGGCAAGACACTTCAGCACTGCAGATCACTTTGCCACCCCTTGATACATCAGACACGAATGATCAAAATCAGGAGTACAATGATCACTTCTTACAGTCTGCTCTCAGGCAAAGCTGTTTTTGCAGTTGGGCAAGCGATCCTTTGGCTCTGTCACATTAGGAGCTCAAGCTTACAAACCTGAGTTTTGTAATGAACCTTGCACACTGCAACCCTAAAACCTGACAGCAGCCTCTGAGCAATGCCAAAATACAAGCAGGCAAGTCCAATTGTAATTCTTTGCAGGATGCTGTGCTCTGCAGTCATTTCCTGCTTCTCACATGTAAAGGTAACAGACACAGCTAAAGAGGCTGAAATGGTCGTTATGGCTTGGCACATCTCTAATAAAAAAAACCCCTTGATCATATGAAGAAAGGGACAGTGCTGGGATATAAATATTGCAGAAATTAGGAACTCCTGTGGCAGGCAGAACATCTGTTTATTACATTTTCCAGTGTTTTATTTTCAGTTGCCCATGACAAAGAATCAGAACTTTTACCAGTACAAATCGTGCTCAGTCGTAAACACAGCACTATCCTCTTAAGGTACCTTGAGCATTATAAAGCAGCAGCTTTATTATAGCGAAGTGAGAGTCAGAAATCAGGGCACAGGAAAGACAGTTTGAGAACAGGCCACCTTTTATGAAGAAAGTATTTTACTTACAGGTAAGGGGATTTATTCAATGTGAACATAAATACTTCAAGCAGCATGAAGGAAAATTTTGATACAAGCTTCTTATGGTAAAACAATCTGCACTAGAGTCCTCCACAAACTCCCTACAACAATATTAACGTGCTGACAGTCATGTCAAGGAGAGAGTTTTGGTAACATAAACTTCAGTCTGTGCTGTATATCAGTGCAATATCACTACTGAACAAGAAAGAGGATGTGTTCCAAAAAATGCTATTGTTAATGGGAAAATCAGAAAACATCGCACTCAGCAGCAAAGTCCATAAGGAAATTCACTTGAGGCCACATCCAAGGTATTATTGTCCTTGGTTTAGTCTTCGTTTTATGTGCACGACTGAAAAGTGTTACATGGCGAACTCACTCCACTGTAATGCAATGTTGTTTTATTAAATATGCCTTTGGTGGGTCTCTGGGTCAGCCAAAGACCTCAGAATGAGGCAAACATAAAGCGAAGCAGTCATCCAGTAAAATCAAGATCCTACTCAAACTCTAAACAAACCAGAGCAAGACAGCTCTATGCAGAAAGAGCACTGCTTGGACCTACTGAGAAGGAACTGAATATGAGATTAGAAAACCAACCTACAGACATTTGCATACTTACTGCTCCCCGAATTCTTGCATGTGGAGTCAAGCAACCGGCTTCTTGACAGAGACTCTCTCCCTAAACCCTGGTGTCCTGACTATCCACATTAAAAGGTTTATCAAGCCCATAGAACAGGATAGCAAGGCCAGAGCAGACCTCTGTGTCCTTTACTGTCTATATCCTAAAGATAAAGCACATGAGCTACAGCAAGTTGGAACACAAATGTTAGATATTAATGCCACCCCTTTCATCACTAATGACTTGTCAAAGTGCATGACATTAATTGCTTCAATGGCGGAAAAATGTCCCAATGCATATTCTTCCCATAATTACAGGATGGTTACTGAACTGGCTGAGTGTTGTCCTTCCAGTATCTAGAGTTACAATAGGAATCAGCAGAAAAGTGATGACAACAGAAATTTTCTGTGCTGTTTGAACAGAGGGCTTAGCTGAAGCGAGATGTACAAGTAATGTTTCCACACCTCCCTGCCTGTGCCCATCCCTGTAACCACTTGTCTTCCACTGGGAATTTCTCAGTCCCCTCCTGGCTGACTAGTAGTGGCACTTGTGGCATCCACTGGATATGTCAAAGCTCACATTCCTGAATGTATTCTAACATATGTTGGGTAACATGACTGCGTTTGGTCCTGTGTATCCAAGACATTTGGCATGATATTTAAAGCCAAGCACACCCAACATCAAAAGTCCGCAGCCGAGAGCAGCAGTGCCTAAGCTGGATTTTACAACTTGTATTAATATATATATTTCTAAATACAAAGGGTGTTTTAGACATGGGGAATGACTTACTGTTTCATACTAACCTATTCAGTGCTGCTATTAGAAATAGCAAACAGGGAGGTAGGCTTTTTTAAGCAGGCACCTTGCCTGTATGTAGTAAAGAAAACAGAAAACAGCAGCTTTTCACAAACTAGAAAAAATCCCATCAGTAAACCAAACCCACATTACCTTTCACTCACTTCAAAATCAAGACCTTAGCATGTCCCAAATAGCAGCGCGGTTAGGATATTTTTAAGGATCAGAGGATGAATTTCAAGCCAGTCAAGAGGGCTGCTCCACAGGCAGGATGGACTGTCTGGCATGAAGAGAAAGATAGCCCTGGAAAATCTTAGTTCCATGAGATACACCAGGCATTCACACAGACACTTTGTTTTGACTACAAAGTGTTTGTCATTTGAGAATGTGAAGCAAAGTGCTGTGTTTGGCACCAGCTTCACTTTCCAGGCAGACTTACCATTCATCCTCTGACAGAGAGCACTGAAACAATCTAGTATTGACTATAACCAAGAAACTTCAAGGTAAAATTGTCAACAGAAGGGCTTGAAACATCCAAGATAGACATAATTGGGGAAAAGGCTTGTTTCTTCATATGGAAAAGCAGCTAGCAGCTAGCAGTCCAGCGTGAGAGGACATCAGTTAAAAAAGCATACACATCACCCACATATATCACAGACTACTGACATTGCCAGACGTCTCTGGAGTGATCAGACACTAGTTAACTTTCCCCTACTGTTACCATTCTACTGCATAGAGGCAAAAAAAAAGTTTTTACAACGCATGCTGCACAAGTTGAGAAACATACTTAGTCTCTTGAATGATAATGGAGAAAGGCAGTATTAAGTGTCTTGAAACCCTGAAAAACTTGATGAGCCAGAGGTTTGGCATATGGCTTCCTCAAGTACTCCTCCCTTATTTTTTGGGGGCCCCCTTCCATAGTCAAATAGGATAAACATAATACCTTTGACATCTTTGCCTTTTTGTGAAAGAGGGGTTCAAACTGAAGTTGTGTGTGTATGTGGTACATGGCATACACGTGTAAGGCATACACATAAGCAAATGGACACTACCATGTCTTTTTTTGTTCGTTTCTGATTTTCTCCCACTAGATGGAGTTTGGTGACTTTGGTAGTTCCTGCTGCAGATGTGTTCCGATGCCATTATTAATGGTTATGTGTCTGTCTGCGTGTTAGTGATGTTAATCTAATTGTGTTCGCTTATGACTTAATTCTCCTGTCTACAGTGAAACATATGTGCCAAGAATGGCTCAATACTCTGAAAAGACAATGTATAGGTACTTGAGGACCTGCTTAAAAGCTGCCTTGAGATTTTGAGGTCACATATCTGGAAAGGCTGCTAAGCAGCAAATAGCAAATGTGTTAATGAAAAAAAAGATTACATGAGAAAATAAGAAATATGCAACTTGTTTATTGAGGAACTTAAAATATTACATAGCGTGGAATCAAAACACAGTGTGACAGTCTGAGTCTCATGTCAAATGTGACACCAAATCTACCTCTGCCTCTGTGCAAAACTGCCAGTAGCTCCAGGCAGCAGTTAATACTGATTTATATGCAGAATTCCTAAGGCTGCATAGTTTGGATCTGTCCTTTGATTTGCTTAATTTCATCAATGAAAACTGAATGCGAGGATCAAACCCAAGGGCTTGATTTATTCTCACCTTCATTCTTTTTACCAGTGGAAGCAGAGGGTACAGCAGCACCTTACTGCAGAAGGAGGATCATACCCTGATTCAGCCCTGCTTTCACCTCTGTCTTCCCCCCTCCTTCTCCTCCCTCTTCTCTTCCCCCTTCTTCTTCTTCTTCTTGTTTTCTTCTTCTTTTTCTTCTTGTTTTCTTCTTCGTCATCATCATCACCTCTGTTGTTGTTGATCCTGGGCAGGATAAAGGTAATGTTGCAACAAAAACCTTTTAATTCTTCACCAATGAAGAATTCCTTGTAGTGCTTGAAATGTAGTAGCACATGATGACATCTTTCTTCATCCTAACCAGATGAAATGGCTGCCTTGGCAACCTTTTGGACAGTTCCAGCCTCACGTGTTACATTAGCTTATATATGAATTTCAGTAGGGTTAAGCAAGAAGGAAGGCAACTGGAGTGCTACAAGAAAAAATTTTAGCACAAGATTTATTTTATTAATACACTGTAAAAACAAGGTCCACATCATTTTTGTACAAGGAGGACATCAAACTGCCTGTGTTCCTCTTCAAGAAGCCAGCTAGCCAGCTTATTTTGGGTCTGAGCTGACATTGGCTGATTGCAGATGCCCCCATTCACTTGCTCAGAGCAGTGGCTTTCATTACTGGGGTAACTTTTGGATAAAACCTCAGGCACAGACATGAACTACATTCAGGCATGACAGGAAATTCATAGGTAAAGGCCACATCTTCACCAGATTGCTATCCTCAGAGAATAATACAAGATAAATCACTCCCAGCACAAACTACGGAGAAATTTCATCTCGTATTTGTCCTTCCCAATTTGCTTTCAAATTGTGAAGAAGGTACATAATCTAAAGGTGTTTCTGTGTTGCTACCTGAGAACTGCCTGGCTTATTTTATGTACTGCCGAAAGGCTTGCCTGTCTTTTGACAGAGGACCTAGCGCCATCATCACCCATGCCTTTCACTACTGTAATGCATTTTATATCAGTCCAGACAGTAAATCTAGCCGGACACGAAACTGGGAGCAACATTTGGCATCTCGATGTTACAGAGTACTTATTCCAGGAGTTCACAGCACCAATCATTTTCAATCAGCAAAACCTAACACCGCCATCCTCAATTATTCATTTTCAAAGTGTATTGCAATAGCCACTTGTTTTCCTCATCTGTGTGCTGGTGAACACAGGACAGCTGCACCATAAGCGCTGGCGCCCAGGAGGAGAAGTGGGTTTTCTGTGCACAGCCTGCACTGATGCTTCCTTGAGACTCTGCAAAGCAGCCATCACCTCACACACAGGAGGTTTTCGTGCACATTCGCCATGTCCCCTCACACAGGGGCAGTGCTGCCTCAGCAAGCCAGCCCTGGCAGGAGTGAAGCTTAGCCGTGGGAAGACACTGACACTGACATCTTGGAAACACCTGCCTCTGCAGAGGCCTCACTTGGTAAAACTGCTGGTCTAGCAAGCAGAGCTTCATACATGCACCTGGCTTGACTTGCTACCGTGCAGAGGAAGCTCAGCACTGACCATGAAAGGGCAGCAACTGCTGATAAGCTGGCATCTGTGGTGCTGTTTCATGCTTGCCTTCAGATTTGCAAAAAGAGGCGNTTTTATTAATACACTGTAAAAACAAGGTCCACATCATTTTTGTACAAGGAGGACATCAAACTGCCTGTGTTCCTCTTCAAGAAGCCAGCTAGCCAGCTTCTTTTGGGTCTGAGCTGACATTGGCTGATTGCAGATGCCCCCATTCACTTGCTCAGAGCAGTGGCTTTCATTACTGGGGTAACTTTTGGATAAAACCTCAGGCACAGACATGAACTACATTCAGGCATGACAGGAAATTCATAGGTAAAGGCCACATCTTCACCAGATTGCTATCCTCAGAGAATAATACAAGATAAATCACTCCCAGCACAAACTACGGAGAAATTTCATCTCGTATTTGTCCTTCCCAATTTGCTTTCAAATTGTGAAGAAGGTACATAATCTAAAGGTGTTTCTGTGTTGCTACCTGAGAACTGCCTGGCTTATTTTATGTACTGCCGAAAGGCTTGCCTGTCTTTTGACAGAGGACCTAGCGCCATCATCACCCATGCCTTTCACTACTGTAATGCATTTTATATCAGTCCAGACAGTAAATCTAGCCGGACACGAAACTGGGAGCAACATCTGGCATCTCGATGTTACAGAGTACTTATTCCAGGAGTTCACAGCACCAATCATTTTCAATCAGCAAAACCTAACACCACCATCCTCAATTATTCATTTTCAAAGTGTATTGCAATAGCCACTTGTTTTCCTCATCTGTGTGCTGGTGAACACAGGACAGCTGCACCATAAGCGCTGGCGCCCAGGAGGAGAAGTGGGTTTTCTGTGCACAGCCTGCACTGATGCTTCCTTGAGACTCTGCAAAGCAGCCATCACCTCACACACAGGAGGTTTTCGTGCACATTCGCCATGTCCCCTCACACAGGGGCAGTGCTGCCTCAGCAAGCCAGCCCTGGCAGGAGTGAAGCTTAGCCGTGGGAAGACACTGACACTGACATCTTGGAAACACCTGCCTCTGCAGAGGCCTCACTTGGTAAAACTGCTGGTCTAGCAAGCAGAGCTTCATACATGCACCTGGCTTGACTTGCTACCGTGCAGAGGAAGCTCAGCACTGACCATGAAAGGGCAGCAACTGCTGATAAGCTGGCATCTGTGGTGCTGTTTCATGCTTGCCTTCAGATTTGCAAAAAGAGGCGCTCACAGCAAGTGAGAGGGAGTGCTGATGATCCCCAACGCGTCACTCTGTTCCTCACCACTCTGAGCTGATCCGCAAAGCAGATCCCAGATCTACCCCTGGCCAAGCTGCCAGGGCCATGCAGAATTAGGGAAGGATGGACACATGCCAGTTCATTTTCACATCATCCTATAATGTCATCCAGCTATAACATGATTCAGCACAAGCGGGGAGGCCAGTGGCACTGTGCAGCTGAGGAATGGGGGATGCGCTCAGGGGCAGGGGTGGTCGCACAGGAAGGTGGGGGGGCGGCAGGAGGGCCCACACTGGGGTCATGCTGAACACCAGGTGAGGCCACCAGTAAGAAGGAAGGAGCCCAAGGAAAGGAGGTCCAGGGTCATAAAGTCACTTACTCCCCGGCTCCCATCTCAAATGAAGTATCACTCCTCAGCTGTTACAAATCCATCCAGTATTTGGCTGAAATACCATCAGATTGTCTTATTTTATGTGAAGAAAAGGCCATGCCTTTGATTTCCAGGTCAAGTTGCGCAAGACAGAGTTTACTTTAGATATATGTCTGAATAATATGTTACAGTCGTTTGTGACTGACTCTTTCTCCTCTAAGCTCAGCTCAGGGATGCATTCAAAGACTGTTGCAATTCCAGATATTTGGAAAGGAAAAACATAACCTATTTCCCAAGGAGTTCTCAAATATCTTGTACACGCAGTCCACATTTTCATCTGAACTCGTACTTCGCCAATTTAAGGAGGAGGAGGGAGCCATGGGCTGAAGGACTGGAGGCACAAACCAGTTCTTCACCATCAGTGATTTTTTGGGGTGGTGGTGAAACAAAAAAGCAATTGAAGTTCCTTCAGTGAGCAACGTTAATCAGTTGCAGATGAATCAGGTCACAGTAACTAGGTGTTGGCCTGTGCTTCCAGGCCTCGGAAAGTGTGTAAAAAACTGGAGGAGGAGAGTTGTAAGGGAGGTAAGGAGTACAGCCACTACGGGCAGGATGGCAGTGATTGTATTGCCTCTCACCACACCCACAACCACAATTACTTCTCCTATTGCCAGACCAACGGCACAGCAGAAAAAGTGAAAATCTGTAAAAACAGCAGAGAGCAGTGATGGCCAAATCAGGAAATACATGAATGCCAGACAATAATTCAACAAGCATGATGTTTGCTTGAGATTTCGGGTGTTAAATATATACCAATCACCTGGGGAATTAGTCATAGCTTTCCACATCCATACATCACACAAGTCTGCTAAAACCTCACGCAATGAGCTTGCTGGGGACGAGGGAGGAGTGGGCACAGCCAGGCAGTGAGACCAGCCCCGCTCTGGATTCCTGCTATAGATAGCTCTGTTCCGTTTTCAAGGTAACGAAAACACGGGCATATACTCTGTTAGTACAGGCTTGGGCCTGGGAAAGTGTTGCTCCCCAGAAGCCATTGGAGGTCAGAAATTATTCCCTCCCTCACTCCTTACTTGTTTCAAGGTTCTGCAAAGCAATCCTAAATTCAGCCCAGTCCCCACTCGCTCACAAGGATTGCAGTGATTAATGTCCGTTCTGTGTTCACCCAGCGTAGGTGGGAATAGCAGAGGGAGGTATGTGCAAGTCAGAGGAACAAGTCCCCTCCTCCGTTTGGACCCTCAGAAATATTACCACCTGTGTTTTGGAGTATTTATGTTTTCGACTTCTCCTTCCCCCCACCCTTGTGTCCCTGACTACGAATTATTTGTCAACACAGCTAAAAGAAGCAAAATACATGTGGTCAAATGTTGCTCTTGTTCATACCTCTGCAGACTCTTAGAAAAAAAGAAATTACAAACGAAAGAGCAAGAAAATTTGTAACTTACATGTAGCTGACCATGACTGTACTAGTGACTAAACCACATCGTTTAAAATGTAATAGCTAGCTGTGAGTTGGGCCAAATCTATAAAGGGTGTCAAAGTTTCCTGGAAAGGGTTTTGCAGTAAGTATGGAGCCATGTAGAATAATTTCCTGTAGCTTAGAAAACGTTCTTGTTGAGAAAGTGTTGCTTTTCAATACACGTAATATGTAGCTGTAGCAGACATTTAAGTATTGCCCTTATTTTACTGGGGAACAAAGAAGATTCAAGCCGAGAACCTGATTTCTGTTCCCAGGGAAGATACTACTTGCGCGGCGTGAAGAGTTTGGAACACCCTCCAGCAGCTTGATAAATGAATGAGCCAAGAGATTAACAAGCAGAGGCAGAGGAACAGGAATCTTAAGTTTTTACTGCAACACTCCCTCAAGTACGAGGCACTCCTCATCAGGATTGCTTCTACATCCCTTGTCACATCAGTCATGTAGCCCTTATAAATGATAAACATTACTACATTTGACAAGTAACAAGAAGTACTTGTCTCGGTATTACTGTGCATTCCAGTATCTCTTTTATATTTCACTGTGTATGCTGAGTCTTATCTCACTCTTTCCTGATTGTATTCACTGTGGCGAGAAGGAATCTCAGCAATGCGCAGGCGAGGCGAGGGGACCAGGCTCCAAAGAAAGATGTTTCTGAAAGGGAGGTTGAGCAACGAAGCAGGAAACTTCTTCCATCAGTTACCACACGTGTCTTCACAATCATGCTGCTGCCACCCTCCTCGCTCTACCACTGCTTTCTCCTACAACACCCACGCACTCCCGAGGGGGCTGCAGCACCCAGGCTGAGATGTGTACTGCTGGAAGAAGTGACTGTGTGTGCTCACCTCCCCTGGAGAGACCAGGAGGAGACCAGCTCCTTCTGAGCCTGCAGAGGTCCCTGCTTGAGCCACACCAGTGGAGCTGTAGGGCCCCAGAAGAAAGAACAGACACCCCAATGTCTGAAGTTATGCTTCCTTGCTTTTCCTCAACATTTTTCTCACTCGTGCATCCACTGCCTTTAGAGAAAAGAAGGGCAATTAGTGCAATTTTATCATAAGGTTTCTGGTTTTATCTCAGTGTCACAGAGGAGGAAGTTGGAACGTATGAAGTCTGTAGGCTCAGAAATATGACAGATGGAAAGAACCCAGCAGTGTTTACCTTAGGTCTCACAACTTCTAGCCATTGTACGACAGTGGCCAGCTCAGGATTATCTCAGGATCATCTTGAGCTTAGCCTGTCAGGGGAACTCTCTTACTGAAGGCAGGCGCTGAGCTGTTCAGCTATTGAAAAGCTATAGCCTCTCTCTCTGGCAGAGAAAAAATCTTGTACTACATGCTCTGGTAAATACTGTGCGCTACTCTTACATCTACAGAGCACTTAGGTTTTTTAAGAATTTTCAGATAATAACCATTAAATCCCTGTAACAGTTATCTTTATCTCATGGAGAAGGAAAAAGAGACACCTGAAATTTAAACTGTCCTTAGCGGACAGAGCAAGGACATAAACTTGCAAAACTGCTATCCATCCCTCAGCTTAATCGCCTGCACAGCTTGTGAGGACAAAAGATAGCAAGCCACACTCCTAAAGACGTTGTAAGTACTTTCTTTGTGTTGCAGCTTCAGGAGAGCCTGGTCTCTGGCAGCAGACCTCCTTAAAGTACATCCCTGTGTGTAGGTACCAAATCTTTCTAGGCATGTGATGGTCTGTATCCATCCTCTACAGGATCTGCTTCCTGGTAGTGCTCTAAGGGTTTGATCCTCCATTTAAGGTCTGGATTTATCCTGCATACATGCAAGTTTGGCATATAGCTGCAGCTATGGTTGTCAAGTACTGCTTCTATTGTGGAAATGAATGGAATTAGTCTCTGGTGAGGGACACAACTCTTAACCAAGATTCCTGTTGTATCATACATGCAACAGCCTGCAGGGAGTTGCTGAGTCATGCACCAAATCTGCCTGTGACAGTGTAGAATGCTGCAGGGAGCACATTAACGAAACACCATTTAGGGTGAAAAGACTTGTCTCTGTTATCTTCCAGTGGCAGACTAGTACAAGAATGTTAAAATACTGTATTAAGTTAGCTGTTATAGGGAAAGGAGAAGAATGATGCTTCAGAGTTATATGTCCACTAAAATTGAAGTTTGGATAGTGTGCATTCAGAAATAATTTTATT
Source organism: Steatornis caripensis (assembly GCA_013398225.1). NCBI lineage: Eukaryota > Metazoa > Chordata > Aves > Caprimulgiformes > Steatornithidae > Steatornis > Steatornis caripensis. Next base: position 21,319 of record VZSC01009418.1, read on the forward strand.
TTCCAGTAATGACAATATGCAATATCACGTAAGAACTGAAATTGAAGAATTGATCTTATTCTTCAAATACAGGATAGCTTCAATATTAAAATTAACATATAAATTTAGCATCAATCTTATTTCCCCACTCACGTCCGCTGAGTAAATGCACATAAAGAATGAATCACTGAAACAGTATACTGAGAGAATCAAAGTCATTTTTCAAAGACGTCAGCACAAATGTGAGGTGAGCCTGTTCACCAAGCACCCAACAAATGTTGCGGAGGTAGCCTTTCAGGCCCATAAGGAGAGTAAGTCGGGGACCCCCGAGGTGGGGAGCACCACCAGCAAAGGCAAGGCAGGGGGCAGTTTGGGGCAGGACATCCCTGTTGTACTGTGCTTACCCCTCACCCTGACTCTTCCTTTAACTACAGCTGTGTGAGCTGCTGGAGAATCTGAGCATCGCATTAGGGCTCTCTACAGCATTCCTCCGAGGAGAGATTAGTATTGTTATTGTTTACGTCATCATTGGCCTTAACCATCTTGTCATAGCTAGAGGTTAATGAGCAGGGATTAATCAATGTGCCTCTAGGGCAGCAGCCAGCCTCTGCAGAGCCCAGTGCTCTGTTCTCTGGGGGGCCTGCACCGCTGCTGATGACAAGCAGAGCAGTGGGCAGAGAAAGCTTCCCATGGCATTGCCAATTGGTTTTGTGTGCACTCACGGGAAGTTGACAGTGAAATTACCTGTCTGACAGGAGAGGAAGTTGACAGTGAATTTACCTGTCTGACAGGAGAGAAAGCATCCCCAGGACACCCCAGAGAGGCACGGAGGCAGCGGCTCAACCAGGAGCAGGAACTAATGCAGAGGGCAAGGGGTGAAGCTCTCTTGCTCCAAGAAAGCCACAGCTGCTCTAGCACCACCACCGCAAAAGAAAATTTAAAAAAAAAATTAAAAAGAAAAAGGACCTCTTGGTTTCTGGGCTTCAGCAGAGACATCGCCAGGCTCAAGCCATCTTTCTTGATGCTTAAATGCTTAAATTTATTTTTTCCGCTGCGGGTTTCCGAGCATCAATGTCCCCTGCTTTACCTCTCCTCACCCACGCGTCTTCTCTCTCCCACAGCATGCGGAGTTTGCTCCGACATGGAAATATCCTTTTTTTACCACAAGATGGAGCTGGAAAACGCAGGGTTCGAGTGCCGTGCCCGCAGGTCTTCCCCCGCAGCCGTGGGAAAGGATGCTGCGCCTCCGCGGGCGTTCTGCAGGCTCAGGACACAGCCCTGCTGCTGCCAGCTGCGGTGACACAGTCACAGACACACTGACCCCAGAAAAAGCATGGCCCGAGCCAGAATGGGGCCCACCAGCTCTGGGGTGGCCGCTGCGGGCCCCAGCTGGATGGGGCACCCAGGGCTCCTGCAGACAAGAGGGTCCCTCACCCCTCGGCTGCCCACGCTGCGAGGGTGGGAGTGGGTGGGCACCCCCCACCAGCACGCGGAGGGCCTGGGGGACAGGTCCCAGCACTGTGCAAGCAGAAAGGGGTCCTGCCAGCACGCCAAGCGAGCCTTGCTGTGTGGCGGCTAGAAGTTAAAAACTGCATTTGTCTGTAGTGCTAGCCTGGAAAACACAGCTGGGTGAATAAAGTCATTTCTCAAAGATATCATTGCAGGCTAATCCATATTTTTTTCTAAAATTAATCTTCTGTATAGCTAAAATATTGTGTGGTCAAACAAAAACCTCTGTTCAACATCAAAACTTGGATTTTTTATTTTGTACACATTCAGGTTCACTTTATTTAAAAAAAAAAAATTGTGAATGGAGTCGAAAGACACTTTATAATAACAGACAAGGATTATTTTAACTTGTTCGCTTTTTCAGAAAACAGTTTCTCAAAAGAGATCTGATTAAAAAAATTGTACCGCCGAATCTTCATCACACGGTGGAGTGATGACAGTTCACTTCTTTAGGAAGGGACACCTTCCTTTGAAAGAAGTGTCCCAATTCCAAAATGCCAAAATTCTGTTCTCTGAAAACGCACAGGCCATAGTGTGTAAGGTCACTATGAGCTGTCACAGGTGCCACTGTTTGGTATTTCTTGGGGAGATGATTCACCCTCTGCAGGGGGAAGAAAAAAAATAAAATATTTCATTCAATGTACAGCGATGCCTATGCAAAGCTTTATGCTAGAGGGAAATCTCCTTGGCATGTGAGCTCAAAACCAGAGCTCCTGGACCTATCTGCTCTTATCTCGCCTTTGCCGATTTCTCCATAATGTTGGAGCACAGCATTTCACTACATCATCCCTTTCTGATTGCAAGATCAAGCCTATTTTAGCTATTATCTTTCTCTCTGGAGTGAATGGAAGACGAATTTGTTTACAAGTGTTATGTAAGTGCAGGCAAACCTGTTAGTATAAAACTGTAATTCTGCGTTTATGAAAATTCTGGGATGTTTTCACATTTACAATTCCATAAGGGAAGCTATTTATTTTCTTTCCTTCCTCCCCCTGCCTTTATATCTTTGCTCTGTAGTACAACCAACAAATTGCTTTTCTGAACAGGCTGGAAAATTATGCAAGGAAAAGTATCTTTCTATTCATTTATCCCCTAAGGAAAATAAAATCATTACTTTATTCTCCTTCTTTTTGTGCGTGTTCAGTATCCTTATAAAATGCAGGACTCACTGGGTGCACAAACCTTACAAAATACGAAATGCCAGATGAGAACACAGGCATTTGTATCAGCAATGACACCAGATAACATGCCTGATATATATTACCGTTTTAAAGCCCATCTGCTTTAGAGTCCAACTTCAGGGCAGCCTCAATTGTTTTTGAGGTGTGGGAATAATCCATACACCTGACAGGCCTGACAGCCATTTCATCTGCATTCAGACGTATGTTTTGGAAAAGCCAACTGTCAAGCAGATACGGTCACTTGTGATCGGTTTAAAAAATGGCACTAAAACCTTAACAAGCTTCTAAGTGGATGATTCATTTAGTGGCATTCCTCATTAGAAGCAATTCCTAATGTTACTCTGACACACATAAGATATGCAGTGTAATCAATGCATGCAAACATGCAAGAAATTGTTTAAACCATTAGTTTTCTAGATTTAGGGAAGTTGCCATTTGGCTAAACATTATTTTAAAGAAATGCCTGCTATTACAAGCTATTTCCTTTTTTCTACTTCTACAGTATAGGAAAAAAGATGCTTCTGAAGCACCAGGAGAGCCTTTTTTTCTGCTTACTGTGACTGTAGCAAGCTCTGCTTTACTCAGCTGAGCTTGGAAGTGTCTGCAGCACATACTCAAGAGACCTCAGCTTCCCTGACAGCAACATTTGCCTAACCTCAGTTGCAAGCTACAAGGCAGGGAAGCAGAACCCAGACTTGGAAAAAGAGGCTTCCCTTGACTGCAGTTGCTGGAGCTGGACATTTTAAGCCCATCTGAGGACTAATCAGCTCTCTATCTTCAGAACTGTTATTTGCCCAGTATAGATGACATAAACCAAGACCATCATCTTAGTTTATTTTTCTAGAGTCCTTAGCATGCTACATTAACCTGAAAATGCTTAATCTGGTGTTCATTTCACAACACACTTCATGCAATTCACAGCTGTAATTGGTTTTACACTGACATTACACATTTTGACCTAGCCATGGGAAAAGAATAACTCTCAATATTATTTCTCTGAAAAGTGTCCAAGCTCAAATGGCACAGAAGCAGCTCGTGCTAGTTTCATGTGCGTATTTCTTTCTTCTGCCTTTTCTTTTCACTGCAAGGATGATCACTGGCGTAAGATTGTAAGGTCCTTGGTTTAGTCTGTTTGCAATTGAACTACGTTTGCTTGATTTCTTATGTCCTGAGGAGTTCTCTCTTATAAAACAGCATTCAAGTATTCTAGTTTAACATCCCCATTTTTCTGAGTTAAGGAACAAAGTAGACCTTGGGCTTCTGTTTCCATTATAAGTCTTCCAGAGTCCCATAAGTGACAGCCGTAAAGTCTTCCTTTGTAACACACACTCAGCACTAAAGCCAGAGTATTGCTATTTGGCATTATCCTGTGAAGTGCAAGAAATTAAATAAGTTATGTCTTTATTGCTATAGTACAATACCAAGCAAAGTCACTTTTTAATACAATTGCAAGGGTTTTGTAGAGTACGTGTCCCTCCTCTTAGGGCCCAGTAGTTCAGCTGCACTGCAAGTATCACTTAGCTATCACATGTCAAAAGTCAGTCTAAGAAGAGGTGTTGAGTATTCTTGAGTCTGAAGAATCAGACCTTTCATCATACTCATCTTCTGTGTAAATTGGTTGCTTAGACACAATAGGACACCCGTCATCAGGGATCGAGATCCTAGGATCTTCTGACGAGCGGGAAGGAAGCACAGGCGAGCTTCGGAAAACGCCGGCTGAGTTGCTAGAGAAAGGACTGACGTACTGGGACCGCAGCTGGTACTGCTGCTGCAGCGTCATGGTGTTCCACAGGGTGACGTCATTGGGCAGGAACGGGCTGGACTGGTTTCTTGCCAAAGTGTTCCTCAGCATCAGTGGGTAGCGTGGTGGTTGAGGGAAAGGGTGCTGCAAAGGTACAGCCAGAGGATTTGGCACAACATTACTGGAATCGGCAGAGAACCTCAGCGTGTCAGGAACCCTAAATGCTGAGCCTACGGACCACTTGGAAGAGGAAATAGGGTACGAACTCAGTGTGTGTTCAAAAATGTGCCCGTTGGAAGGCAAAACAAGACCATCAGATTCTGCAGAAGTTCTCTCCCCACTGGCCACCGAAGACCGACTGGACAGGAGAACCTCTACAGCACTCACCAGGTCACCGCCACACCCCTTCAGGATCAACTCCAGTACAGTTGGCTTTTGGTTAGGGAAGATCTTCTTTAAGACTTCAAGCGGAGGTCTGTTGGCTTTCAAACTGAAAGGTAAAGAAACTGTCCCAGAAGGACCTTCTATCAGGAGGTGGTTCTGCTCTGGGTGGTACTTGGGGCTGTCTGGATGGCTTTCTGTGCTCCTACCATTTTTCTGAACTGCATAACCGACCTCATCCACTGAAACAATTTCAGGGCTTTCGGGGGTGAAGCAAGTTTTGGCTTTAGTCATGTCTGGGGAACTCCTTTGGTCTGTGTCTTTGTCACTGTAGGTCTCAGCATTGTCTGCTCCACTGGCATCAGCCAACCGCTCCTCATTCATGTCTGCAAAGAGAAGGCAGAGAAGTTAATGCAGAACCGAGGCCAAAAGCTCTTACAGACATTTGAGGATACAGTCTTCTGCAAGTGAACAGAGCGCGATCCTAGGGGGAAAAAGGCATTTTTCAAAGAGATTCTGACAAAATGAGAATAAAACCGCAGAAGAATGATGGGATCTGTTCTAGGTATTTTATGCTGCCTTATAGATAACTGTCTCATTCTCCTATATACAAGAAAAGAAGCAGTGGTCATTTTCCTGCTACATCAAGTATGCTATATCAATCCTCTCTCACTTGTTACAAGGCTACAACAAACCACCCGAGTGCGAGATTTCTCAGAGGAACTTCGGCACTTTCACATCATAATTCCTCATTAGCACCATCTAATGACTTTGAGCTGAAGATATCCAGAGAGCACTTTGGAGACTAAAATTCCCTCTGCAAGTCCAACAGCATTGATGGGACCACTCCATCGTGACTACCTGCTGAAGGTTAAAAAAGTCTTCAAATAAATCAACGTATTCCAGTTCTGGCTCTGCAGAAACTGGTTCTTCCTCCAGCAAGAATCACAGGCTTCTTCTCCCAAGTCTGGAGCACAGCTGGCCCATTACAGCATAGAACTCAGAAAAATGTGGTTTGGAGAGGACCTCTGGAAGACATGTGGTCCAACCTCCTGTTCAAAGCAGGAGTAACCTAAAATATAGAGTAGGTTGCTCATGTCCCTGCTCAGATGAGTTTTAAATAATTCCAAGGATGGAAACTCCACAACCTCTCTCAGCAGTTGTTCCAAGTACCTTGCTTTTTGTGTGCTAAACTAAGAAGGGCAAGAGCTGAGCACAAGGCTGAACACAAGCCCGTTGACCACAGTGCCTCCAGATGGACACTCAAAAAGTGGGATATTCTAAATCTCTGGTCACTTTGGTAACGTCTGGCCAGAGCATGGAAACCTTTGAAATAAGACTGCTTGCCAGAAAGAAGAGAAGAAGAAGAAAGGTTCATAGCTTTCACTGTTTATGCACAAGGAGAGCAATGTACTTGCTTGAGATTGTTCACACTTGTTTCCCAAGAACACTGTTCTGCTGGCCTTTCTCATACAGCACAGTGATGATCTCCCTGGGAAGCATCAGTGCCTGGGCAAACGGACGTTGTCCAAGCTGCGGCTGACAGAGTCTGTTTTAACTGCAGAGAGCAGTGCTTTTGAAACCGCGTATGTGAGAGACTATCTGCAGAAACTAATACAAGCGTTTGCTTGGTTTCCCAAGCCCCTGGTGATCAGCCGACCTAGACAAAGGAGGCATAAGAAGCAAGCAAAGGTTCCCAAAATGTGCTGATGATCACTCCTGCCCAGTCAAGATGGAACAAGTTAAATGAATGCAAGTACCTGATCCTCGTTGCTTACCACAGACAGTCCTGCTCCCTCTCATCCCAGGAATGGGCAGGGCATTTCCCCGTGCAGCGCACTAAGGTTAGTGTTGAACAGATCAGCTCGAAACAAACTCCATTCATGCAAATTACCCACCTTGAGAAAGGAGCCTGGGTCTGAGCAAGCCTGCACTGAGCAAGAAGCCACTACGCTTTCGAGAAAGGGAGCTATGAATAAATACAAGATACTGGCAGAGCACAGTCTGGCAGTCAGCATGGCAAAGAGAGGTTCTCCTCATGAAGACAGCTGTGCCAGGCCCTCTGTAGGTCCATCCTACAGAGCTGCGGGATGCTGCTAGTTTGGGCTGTGAAAGATGAGCACGGGAGTGGAGCTACAGAATATGGATGCCCTTACGATCATCTTGCCCTTCTCTTTTAGCAAGACAACCCGTTGGTGTACCCGTTTTCATATTGGTTATGCCCTCTGTCCAGTGCAAATGGAAAAGCCATAACTCTTCACAGAGGTGTATTACAGAGAAGGCAATGTATGTATGCTCTTCTTTATACACCGCGTGTGTCTGTCTTGCCTCAGCAGCCAAAAGGGAGCACAGGCAATGTTTGCCGGCAGCAAACTGACAACGTGTATCCTTCTGAGGAGGTGGTAAACCCTCGGCATAGCTCATCCATTATTTAAAAAAAAAAACAAACGGGAGGCTCACGCTAACTTTCCCTCCTAATCCCTTCACATGTTCATAACGATGCATTTCTTACAAAAGACGGGTTGCTACGAGTAATTGACACCTGAGGGAATGGACAATTCGAAGGCTTACCGGGCAGCCTGAGGACAGCTAGCTACCTCTGTCCCTGTGTTGCCAGAGTTAGAGAGGCATTTAAAAGAGACGATGGTCCAAATTCCCACACAAATAGATTGCACTATGGTACCTAATAGTACCAGAGGGACCACAGGCAGGTAGAGCGTTATTTCAGAACTACTGCGCTTTTGCAGCGTATCTTTATGGGCTAATAAAAAGCACCACTGGGGGCAACTACGTGCTAAAAAAAAAAAAAGAAAAAAAAAATCAGATTAGATCTCCCTAATATAATCCCTCATTCCTACAAATTATTATTCTCCAGACATTTCAGGTTTATTTAGTTTTCAGTACCCCTAGAAGTATCCTTATGAGGCCTGGCTAAAAATTTTCTCGAAATCCTGAGAACCCATCCCGCTGCAGTTTGCATCTTTATCGTCAGCAGACTGCACAGATCCCGACTCCTAGCCGTGCACAGGGACAGCCTCCTCGCAAAGCGCACATCACAGCGGTGCATCTCGCCAGGCTGCTAGGCTCACACAGTCAAACCGGCAAAACGAGATTTCAGTGATTTAAATCAAACGCTGCCATTAACACAAGGAGGATTATTCTCCGTCGGTTAACACTGAGTTCGGACGCTACCGGGTTTGGTTTTTTTCCCCTCTGTCCCTTCGAGAGCGTTTCTCGCGGCCGGCGCCGGGCGTTTCGCTCGTCGCGCTGCATCCCCCGGCTGCGGCGCTGCGCGGTGCCACCGCGCGTCCCGGGGGTCGGACGGCCGCCGGCGGGTTCCCGATCTTTTGCTGCCTGGCAGGTCGTGTTTTGACTGTGATTTTTCCCCGTCTGAACAGCACGGGTCCCCCCCTCCACCACCACCACGGTGCCGGCGCGGGGAGAGCCAGGCGGAAAGCGTGCTCCCCTCTGCTGGGGGCTGCCCCCACCTCTCCACGGGAATCGCCCGTTTTGCGTTTAAACTGGGCACAAAGCACCAATCATTACGTAAAATAAAGATTCGGGAAGACACACTATACACGTCCTCACGTGGGCACCGAATCGCAGGAATATTGCACGTATATATCAACCCCAAATATCTCTATTTTCAGGTATAAAAATACTAGCGTCGTGTTCAGCATACACAACACGCTGCTCTTGGACAAAGGGAGTTTTTTGCACCACTCGTAAGCTTCACATTAGGATGTTTTAGGTTTTAAGAAAGAAATCTCATCCTCAGACGTTTTTTATCTTTGTGGATTTAGGGTGGTTTGGTTTTTTGGGGTTTTTTTTTTATTTGTTTCCCACACACACACACATACTCCTCCCTTCTATTATTTCAAATTGCCTGCATTCAGGTATGCACTTTGCCAGTCCTGAGGAAACGAGGAAAATTCTTTTCTTATCGATATAAACGTATGGGGAACATCCATCAAACAACATGTATGCAGAAACAGATAAATATCCAGACCTACAGAGGTGCAGTGCAAACACAGATGAACGTGAAACAGCACACTGGGAGAACCATGCTTGCAGTCACGGTAAAACCTACGCTAATAAATAAAGCCGATACGAATTTGGCGCAATGTATATCCCAATTTTTCCTTGCCTATTTATACACTAAGGATCATGACGTAAATATTGTACAGGAGCCAAATAAAAGTAAAACGAGTGTGAGAGAGAAGCTGTTCGCCTCAATTTAATACCTTGTCTGGAAAACTTGGTCTAATACTTTGGAATCAAATTTGCTTCCTCGATATTCCCTCCACTGAGTCTCCGTTATAACAGCTTGCAATTTGAATTGTTAGAATAGCTCTTTCTGCAACACAGATTTTCTTGGATCCCCCCAAAATTCCCTATTTCTATTATTAGAACGGACTGATACCAGAACTAGCATAAAGCCAAGGCCATGTAAAACCTACGGGGGGTTGTGAATTTGGGGTTGTTTTGGCTTGGTTTGTTCTCTCCCCACTGGCCACCGAAGACCGACTGGACAGGAGAACCTCTACAGCACTCACCAGGTCACCGCCACACCCCTTCAGGATCAACTCCAGTACAGTTGGCTTTTGGTTAGGGAAGATCTTCTTTAAGACTTCAAGCGGAGGTCTGTTGGCTTTCAAACTGAAAGGTAAAGAAACTGTCCCAGAAGGACCTTCTATCAGGAGGTGGTTCTGCTCTGGGTGGTACTTGGGGCTGTCTGGATGGCTTTCTGTGCTCCTACCATTTTTCTGAACTGCATAACCGACCTCATCCACTGAAACAATTTCAGGGCTTTCGGGGGTGAAGCAAGTTTTGGCTTTAGTCATGTCTGGGGAACTCCTTTGGTCTGTGNACTAGTCACTGTTCCCAAACTAACAGAGACTGCTGTACTAAGAAGCTGGTTCTGAAATTAACAGAAGACTCTCTATAGTGCTATATTATTTGCTTATAAGCCTTTATAACTGTTCATAAACCAGAGAAAAGCAACACGTGCTCATGTGGAAGATGGAAGTTCAGGAGCACAGTATCAGGAGGAGGAATATTCCAGGCTAGCACAGACAGATGCAACAGGAGTAGTTTCTAGGCACATTATTTGCACAGTGCAGAACTTTGCAACTGTCCCACCGAAACGACCAGTTCTGACAGGAATAAAAACAAAGGATCTGATTCTACCGTATATCGGGAAATACCTCCGCCGTACTGAAAAAAGCTTTCCAGGAGATTGATGTCCTGGGGACAAGGCAGTAGAAATGGGGCAGACGGGGTGGGGGGCAAATAATTACATCCTCTATTCTGAAGAAGGTTTTAACGCCCGTATCGGGGAGAGAGGGAAGCCAGGGAAGAGAGAGAGAAGCCCTGCCGTTCAGCGCACACATGGTGGCTGGAAATAAACGGGTTGCCTAGTCAAACAGTGTCTGGCGGCAGGTAACAGGAGGATCCTCCGAGGAGATCATTTTCCGCTTTGCTCTCACGCACTCCCATGTTCACAACAGCGGGGCGGGGAAGGGGGAGACAAAAACCTCTGTAACAATCGGAAACCGGGGACGGCGCGGGTGAGGTCTGGGCAACCAGGGCTGCTCTCGGGCACCCCGTGTCCCGGGGCAGGGGTGACCCGATTCCCCCCCCCAACCCGGCCTCACAGCGGGCGGGGACGGGGGCAGGCGCCGCGCCTGGGGTCTTGATTTACGAAGATCTCCGCCGTTATTTCCACACGCCACCCCGTAAAGCTGTTAGCAGAAAGTGCTGACTGGCTGGCAAGGAAGAATTTCTCATCAATACACTTTGATCGTATTTTGCAAACACAGTGCCTGTTGCTTGGTAACCTTTCACTTGAGCCTGACCTTCCCCAAAAGTTATTGCTATCAGATTCGATTTACACTGTCCTCCCGTGATTACTGTAATCTTTTAAGCTGGGAAGTTCATATATCAGCGGGAAGAAAAGTTGGGCGTGCAAGTCAATACCGTTCCTCTCCGCCAGATTTATAACATGCTGGCGAAGTTTATTTGTTTCCCTTTCTGGAAGGAGCCAAGGAGGCTTTTTTTCCTCTTTTTTTTTTTTCTCCCGGCCTTTCCCCCACGCTCCCCGCGGTCCCTGCCCCACACAAGCGCCGCCGCGGGTGCGGGGGGCGGAGAGGCTCCGCGCCGCGGCGAGGCTGCGGCCAGGGTGAAATTTGGGGGGCAAAATGACCGCAGAGCCCTGGTCCTGGGGAACGGCTGGCGGAACCGGTTGGAGATGCGAGGGACAAGGAGGGACCGACGGCGGGCAGGCGGAGCAGAGGGCCGGCCAAAGGGAAGAGGGTCCCACACCACCGGCAACCTAGCCGCACCGACGGACCCTGCCGTGCCGCCACCTCGGGCCTCGGGGCTGTGTCTTCCCCAGAGCTGGAGGAGCAGAGGTCCGCGGCGAGGCTCCGGCGGACGCCTCCGGGCCCGGGCCAGCTCCCTACCCGTGCCCGCTCCCTACCCGTGCCCTCGGAGAGAGACCGGTTGGTCCCGCTACCCCACAGCCACCGTCGAGGCAGGCTGTCGGCCCGCCGTCGGGTGCGGTGTGGGAAGGGGACGGGGGCTCCGAAGCGCTACTTTTGCGCCCAGAAAGGTGTGCTACTGGCAGGTCGAACTCACAAGCTGCTGGTTGAAGGCGGCGGTTTCTAGGTCAGCATCCCGACCTGCCGAGAGCCGACCCGGGCCCGGCCCGGCGGGACACGGCAGCACGGGAGACAAGCCGAAACAACCAGCTCGCCCCGCTCGTGCCCTGCTGTGCCCCCGGCCCTCCTTGCTCCGCACAAACCCTCCGGCTCCTGGCGCCGCTGTTGCCCCGAGGCTTCCCGCGGAGGTTTTGTCCCGATCGAGGTCCCGCAGCCGGACGCCCTGGGCGCGGAAAGCCGGGGAGCGGCTCCCGGACGCCCTGAGGGAACGGGCCGAGACGCGGCGAGTGGCGGCGTCTGCCGGCTCTGCGCGCTGCTCTCGGTGCCTGCGAGTCCGGCTGAGGAGGGGTCCCGGCACTGTGCAGCGCCTTGCTTTTTGAGAGCGACAGAGCGCACTCGTCGGGACGGAGGAAGGAGTCGGGTCTTTTCCTCCTGCCCATTCCCACGGCGCCCGTCGGGAGGAAGGGAGAGCGCCCTCCTTTCCTCCCCCGAGCGCACACCTGCCGAGACCCGCCCGTCGGGGTCCCGGCACGGGCGCTGCCCTCCCTTCCCCTCCTCCCCGGGCCCCGGGCGTTCCCCCCGGCCCCGCGGCGCCCGGCCCGGCCCGGCCT
>VZSC01009418.1:41475-62110 GCA_013398225.1 Steatornis caripensis
AACCAGCCAAATGGGACTCCAACATCTCTGAGCCTGAATAACCTTTGGACTGCTGGAGGAGCACACTGATTTGCATTGGAGCAGGCTAGAACAGCACCTGGGTAACCTGCAGCTGGGAACAATTTTGTAGATTTTTACTTTTTCTAGCCCACCAATCCTGAAACCCCAAAGTGCTGCAGGATCAGAAACGCTCCTTGCGGGGTTCCAGAGCCAAGCTCTTTTCTGCCATGAGAACATACCAGGCGATTCCTGATTGCTGTGCTCCCTACCTCCCATTTTCAGTGTCTAAGTGGAGTTGATGGTGGAGTCCAAGGACACGTTGCATCTCCTCAGCATCCAGACGAGGATGCAACTTGTCTTTCGTTTCCTCTGTTAAGTTTGTGCTTGAGATTTCTCATCACTGCCTAAGAGCTTCCAGGATTTGAACCAGACACAAACATGCAGGTTAGGGAAAATGAGTGGAGGAGCAGAGGAACATTTCTGCTCCTCTAGAAGTGAAGCTGGCTCACCTGGTGAGACAGGCTCGCAGCACAAACACACTCACCGGGTGGCCCAGCCTGCACCACACTGCCATGACCTGAAGCACACACCGTGCATTACTTCAGGCGAGAGTGGTCCAAGCTTTGACTACTACAAGACAATGGAACAGCCATGCTCTGTATTGACCACCACGCCAAAGGGGAAACCATCACCCAAAGAAACCGCAGCAATCAGCACCTCTTATGACATGTGCTCCTCAATGACCAGCTCCTCAATACTCATTCAGGACCTCAGCTGTTGCCTGCCAACAACACGAGCTTTGGTTGGATCTGGCCACGTTTAGCATCAGAGATCGTTTCTTTCTCCACGAGGCAGCTTGCATTACACAGCAAACAAACAGTAGTGTGGCTTAAACAGGGCTGGCTAGCTCAAAGGCTCAGCTCTCTGACTCTGAAACCTCGTTCTGCCCTGATTTAGCAAAGCCCAACGTGTTAAGATGCAGTGCACGCTGTAAGGAATCTCTGTGTTCCCAAGCTGTGGAGCAGAAGTACGAAGGCAGTAATTGAGGTTGAATGGGGATAATTTTTTGTTTACTCCCGAGTAGCCAAATGGGCAAGAGGTTTATTTATTTTAAAGGCTTTGCGAGTATTTTTAGTGTGCAGGTGCCTGGAGTGATGGAAAGGCCCGTTTTTAAATACTGAGATCCTTAAGTCTCTGTGACAAACTTAGAGAAACTTCTTATCCTAAATAGAAAGAATCCAGAAGAAAATCCACTCAACATGCTACAGCACGGATGTTAAAACCCTACCACAGCAAAACTGCTGCTTCATTTTTATGATCTATTTTTCCAGCAACTCTAGGTTAATTTAGTATAAACCCGAGGAATGACACAGAGGGCAACTTTTTCGGCAGACAGACACCCACATCTTCGTAGCACCTCACACAGTGGCTCGTAAGCCTTCTGAACCAGTGGAGCTCCACCAGTCTTCCGACATCTCTCATGGGGCATCAGACATCCCCACCAAACTTCAAATGGAAAGTGTCATTACATAGGAACAGTTCCAGTCACCAGCTGGCTGGTCTCAAAAACCGCCTCAGGATCCGAAGCACTGGTCTAAACAATATGGGTTGTTTCTCCACTGACTTCCAAACTGATCACAGTTTTGACAGCTAGGCCATTTTGGCTACATATGCTGGTCTCTGAACCTGCACAGGGGTATGTAACAACAGCCACATAGATTTTAAAAGCAACTTGTCACTACTGAGGTATTATCCATAGCAGATGAGAGTGCTGCTCCTGTATCCAAACCTGCACTGTTTACTTGGATAGACTTTCACTTCAAGCAAGGAGCAGTTGGTAGGTGCAATGCTGATAGTATGAGCAAGATACCTGGATTGGGACATGTAGCTGTAAAAAGGCAGCAAAAATGAAATGAGCAATTCTGTTCCAGTGTTTTAATCACACAGCAATAAAATGCAGAAGTTCCAAGTTCAAAGAAACAAAACCCATGTTCTTTTTGATTTAAGTCTATGAGTTTCATCTGTTTGAGGCTTGTGGCTGATCCTCCCTCTGTTGTTACAGCGCACTTATTTGTGTAAATAACAGCACCAGAATTGGGTCTGTGACAGCTTTTAAAGACCATTCCTTGATCTCATTACCTTTTACCCTTGGTAAAGCACCTGAATGCTTTTGAGCCATATGAATCTGACAAGTCTTTGGCTAATATCACACATGAAAAGAAACGAGAAGGGATTCCAACCATAAACACAAACCCTTACATCTCCTGACACTGGAAACCACATTGACTTTTAACGTGACTGATCCCTGGAATTCAATGGACTGAAAAGAGTAATATACTTCCAATGATGTGAGAAAGTAGAAGGATATTCATGCTTGAAAAGTAAATATTTTCCCGGGTTTACATTTAAAAAACTATTAAACTCTCAATAAGGAGCAATTTTTAAAGATTTAAAGTTGAGAGGTACAATCAATTTTTAAGAACTCTTTCACCTTCTTTTTCAGGGAAAAGCAAAGTAATGTATGCCAGTCCCACATGCTGTTAAGGCCCACACACTTCTTCTGGGTATGTACATGTGTATGTGCAAGCACAGCCACGTGTGCAGGATGAAGGAGAGCAGAGCCAGACTGCTGCCAGCAGCTCAGAGGCATCGCATCACGACTAAGGCATGCCTGGGTTTTTGGCATGAGGGTGGATAGGAACTGCTTTTCATGGTACCTTCTCCTCTGTAGCCAAAGCATTTTCCTTTTGTAAACACCACTGGAAACAGATGCTGTCTAAGCAAGCAGTAACTTCCACTCCAGGCTCCAAAGATCGTATATGAAGTGTCTTGAAAAACTAACAGGCCTGGGAAACTGGTGGCAGTCAAACTAAGAAGCAAGCCGTGCTACCCGTGTGAAGGGTGGAATGAGAGAGGATGGCATCGGCACTCTCCCCAGGCTACCATCTGAAGGACTGGCACAGGTCTTCTTGGTGCCACTATCAGGCATAGTGGAGTGAACAGCAATGCTCTGAAGAAAGGCTGGCTTGGTGGCCTGGAAATATCGCAGGTTGAGTTCAGTTTGAAAACACTGTCTAGTTACCACCCAATTCAATGGTACTCTGCCACTCCCCCACTCAGATCGACCCCAGAGGGCTGACCCTACCACCCACTGCCAGCAAACAGCCTGCCAAGCTACAGCGACTACCATAACACACGTGGCAACTGCCTGACAAAGCATTAGGTCAAAAAACTAAACCAAACTAACCAACCAAAAAACCCAATACCAGTTACTGCTGCAAAAACAGGCACCCAGAATCAGATAACCATCAGAATCATCTGTGCAACTGAGAATAAGACACACAAAAACGAGAGTGAGAGAAAACCACAATTTTCCTGTTGTGGAGACAGCATCAGAGTGGCAATGACAGCACCAGGGTCTGTCCAGACTTTCCTGTAGATCTTCCCAAGATGGGCAAGATTAAATCTCAATGCAAACACAAGCAGAAAGGCCAGGTTAAGTTCTCCTAAGCAACCTCCATTCAGCTGCCTCACACCTTTGGAGTGCTTAACCCTGTATGTTCCCAAATGCTCAACTCCTTAAGCACAGAGTTAATTAACAAAAAATCAAAATCTATCTCCACTGAATCTCCCATGTAATTCATTCCTGTGCGAATGCACTATTTGAAAAGATTTCCTTGGAACACAAAGATTAGTATTTCGCAAAGCCGCAGTAACTCATGTTTCTGAAGGACATTCAGAAACTCAGTGAACCCCCGTAATCTTTCAGTTCTTTTGCTTCTACTCTGTGTGAACTAACCTAAAAAACATTGCCACCTCCTTCCTCGCATCTCTCTGCTTAGGGTAAACGCTGGGATGAAATGGTTCCTATTGTCTGCCAACTCCTGCCAACATTTGCAAGTGCATAAATGTGCTAAAAATGTTCTGTATTGACTGTCCTCCTCCCATCCCTCAGGCCTGCACCAGGTAACGGCTCCCACAGTAGACAAATTCTGGAAGCTCACCTGAAGCCAAGCGGCTTTGGTTGCTGCAGCCGGTCACCACAACATAGCATGGGTGCAGGCTTCTTACAAGCAGTGTTATGCACAGCAGAGAGTGAGACGAGTTACTGGCCTAACAGGCAGGCTGATATCAAACAGTAATAAGGGGCTAACGGAAATGCAGCTATGGATCTGCCTTAAAACTGAACTCCATGTATTACATGCACCAGCTGAAATGTCTTTGCGGTTTTTGCTTTGATCAATACTTTGTGGACTGTTCTGTGCTGACCGTAACACGGTCCAACTTAGGAGAAAATGAAAGTGGTGCTCCTTTTCTGCTTTGCAAGTTATTAACACAAGGGCAACCAGTACTGTTCTAGAAACGTTATGTCCATGGGTATGTTCCTGCCTACAAGAACTCTCAAGGGCAACAAGCAGAGCTGCTTTTCAAAGCAAAAATAAAAACAAGCCTAAAGATCTGGAACCAAAAACATGTCCCCTCTGTGCCTCTTAACACAGATATACTATTTCACAGTAAAGCCCTTTCCCCCTTCTCATACCCCTATCCTTCTCACTAACATTTAAAGCAATTAGGATTATCTTGGATGCCCACAGTAGGGCACATTCATTGTGCATTTTCAAATAGCATTAATTCTTGGCATTAGGAACTCAGGATAAAAGGTAAAGATCTGAATGGAGATCTTTATTCAGCATGCTTTACCACGGATTATCTCATTCTTTTCCAGTTCATGCTTGTACTTTTAGCAACTAAGGTGGCGGGGCTGTAACTGATGTAATTAGAAACCAGACGCTGAAGAAAATATTCTCTTGTTGAACTCCCTCACCTCTGGCTTTAAATTCTCTTACAGTAACACGTGAAACAATCAAACAAGGCTTTCCACTTCTCATCTGCCACCAGTTAAGACAGGGAGGATGCAAAGACAACATTTGGGAAGCACAGGCTTTTTTTCTGAGACTCCAAAACCTGCCTTGAAACTATCCCAATCCGTTACAAAGCAATCGCCCTACATGCTTACAGACACGATCCGGAGCAAAGCAGTACTGATGGACCAACACACTCTGCAGCTAACTTCATGTCACTGAGCCACTGCTGCAGGCCAGGAAAGGTAGAGGGTCTCACAAAATCTTCAGGAAGACCAGGTGTGCTGAGATGAGTATCCTTGCTTTGAATGACTGAAAGGCAACACGCAAATTCAGCTGGAAAAAGCTTGCTTTTGGGTTGGCAGAAGTGAATGGTTAGTCACCTCTTGTGCAAGGTATTCACCAGAAATGCTCACTCTGCCCGAGCCAGGTCTCAGCAAGGTACAAGTCAGTACAGCTCTGCAGAAAGCCCCCCAGTTTATATTCTGCTGCCAGGATCCCTGATGGCCAGCGCTCTGCATAAGCAGACATGATTCTAATGGCTTCACACAGACATTTTCCATTTTGGAAGACAGGAAGCGAAATGTTCTCCAGGAACAGGACATCCCAATGTAAAGCAGGCATTTCTCACTGCTGGGTAGTAAGCTAAAACGTGCACTCCTGCAGAGGGTTTTTGGGGTCATGTTTAAGTGTAAACATTCTGTATGAATACACAAGAAGCATGACGACTCAGCATCACAAAAGAGCTCAGATGAGGTCATGGATTTGAGGTATTTTTAACCTGGTAGTAATGCTATAAAGAAAAGGCATCATGATAAAATACCAAAGGGATCTCCCTTTTCCTTCCCTACCATTCTGTAGTCACTTATTTAAACCCTGCATTGTCCTGTGCACACATCTGTGCATCAACACAGGGAATTACACTGGAGAACCAACTCCACTGCTGAACATGCAGATCCTTTTGTTTTGTATTGCCAGTACCGAAAAGGTGCATATGCCTCTTCTTCACAATGTGACTCTGTTACGACTACCAGCAGACCTACTTTCAGAGATCCCTGCTTACGTCAGACACAGTCCACCATGGCAGGACAAACGCAACGGTTTGCATGGCTGTGCTCTAAAGCACAGGCCAATAAAGAGACAATGCTTTTGAAAAAAACTCAACGAAACAAACAACAAACCATTTTAAGATTAGAGAGCAGCCACAGAAACGCATGAGGAGGCATCGATTTCCAGGAAAGGCATACAAAAACGTGGCTGTGAGGGATGGGGGCATTTAGAGATCTGCCACCAGCTGAGGAGCAGCAAGGAATCTCAGAGGAATGAAGTGATTTGCTTCACCACGTAACAAGGCTGTGACAAAGCTTGGACCTTTAATCTCTTTACTCCTGGAGGTCAGATACTACTTCTCTGTTCCACACACAACACTGGAGACTAACTCTCCATCAAAAAACCATGCCCCTGGTGTGTTGTACTCAGAAGACTGGCAAAAGACAGAGGCAGCTCTGAGGAAAAAAATGACTTCAAATCCACTTTTTGGACTGTTTTCCTTAATCCTATAGTAAATAAAAACTGTTGTAACAACATGATGAAAACATACAAATATCAATCACTTCTCATGAGAAATACCTAATTATCTTGCCAGGTACTGGTGTGCATGCCCAAACGCCTATTCTGGGCATTTTATCCTGCCAGGACCAGTTTTCACAAAATCGCCGTGCTACAGGGCCAGGAGGCTGGGGACTCTCTAGATTCTCCCGTTGCTGGGCACAGCAGCAATGCAGGGATCTCAGCGCTCCATGCGCTCCTCCTGTCCAGCCACCTTCGAAGCCAGATCCATGAAATGAACTGCATTTTTTGAAAAAGAAGTACTTTCCTGTGAAAAATAAAACAAACCATTCCACAGATCTGGGTCAGAAGCGGCCATACAACCACACAAACAGGGTGCAACCTCCAGTGGCAAGGCAAAACCAGCAACAGACTGCCTACAACTCCAAATCTAGGGACAAGAATCACAGAATAGTTTGGGCTGGAAGGGACCTTTAACAGTCCCGCAGTGAACAGGGACATCTTCCACTAGACCAGGTTGCTCAGAGCCCCGTCCAACCTGACCTTGAACATTTCCTGGGAAGGGCCATTCACAACTTCTCTGGACAACCTGGTCCAGTGCCTCACCATCCTCGTCATAAAAAATTTCTTCCTTATATCTAGTCTGAATCTACCCTCTTTTAGTTTAAAACCATCACCCCTTGTCCTACTGCAACAGGCCCCAATAAAAAGTCTGTCCTCACCTTTCTTGTAAGCCCCCTTTAAGCACTGCAAGACTCTCTTCTCCAGGCTGAACAGACTCACCATCCATGCGAGCCTGCTGAGGAAAGAAGGCATGTGTCCAGCTGAATCCTCCGCTTGTCCCGCTGTGAGTTTGCAGAAAGATGTGATTTCAGCAAAAACAACCAATGGGTTGGATTTTTTCCAAAGCAGAAGTTTTTATCAGAACAATTAAGAAGAGAACACGGCGTCATCTCTCTGCACGCTGTAGTCCCCGCAGGCATAATTTGCGGACCTCATGCTAATTACATGGAGACTGCTTACTGTCTGTCTCCTTTGGGGTCTGCAACTTCTCGTATGCTGATGACACAGGCTTTCCCATACATCCCCAGCACCACCTAACCCCTCGGTAATGCCACACAGAGGTGACTAAAATGGACACTCCCAACTGCCAGTAACTAGTGGCAATGTAGTTGCATGTGCTTAACACAGCTGTCGTGGTGCACTACGTGAGAAGAAGAGACAAAAAGGCTGCCCGCTGCTTCTTTGTGGGATGACTACTGACACTGCAGGGTGCAGACGGACAGATGTGGGCGCTGCTCCCTGTATCAAGGAAAGGCCTCACATGCTACATCGACCTGTAGCGCAACACCAGAGACAACTTCTTACTCCAACTCCACATCTGCTTCTGGGCATCGCTACGTATAGTTGCCTTTGTTTTGCTTAGTATACTGTCCTGGTTTCAGCTGGGATAGAGCTAATTTTCTTCCTAGTAGCTAGAATAGTGCTATGTTTTGGCATCAGTAGGACATTCAGTATCAGAAGAATGTTGGTAACAAACTGATGTTCGTAGTTGTTACTAACAGATCAAGGACGCCATGTTTTGCTGGTGTACGGGAGCACAAGAAACTGGGAGGGAGCATAACCAGAACAACAGATCTGAATTGGCCAGTGGAGTATTTCATATCACACCACGTTGTGCTCAGTGTACAGATGACAGCTGGGCTGGGAAGTGCTCTCTCTCTGTTCCCAGATCAGAGTTTTTGGGATCTCTCACTCCCCCAGGGAGTGGGGAGGGGAGAAGCTGAGCCGGGTTAAACCACAACATATATACATTTAAAGTATGTCTAAACAAGAAGTTCCTTGTGAATAACTACTCTAGAAGCATCAAGTGTCCTACCTAGAAAATGCACTGTCATTTGAAACAGCTGTGGCAAGAAAATGGTTTTTGAAAAGCAATGGTAATTTTAAAAGAAAGAGCACACTCAAGGTTCAGGATAATGTTATCAAGCAGCAGAGTATGTGGACAGACAAAAAAAAAGGCACAAGGTTTCTCCCTTGTGTAGCTATATTAAAGGAAGGAAATAGGATCCTAAGAGCTTTAATAATCATGTATAACGTTTCGGTGTTCCACACAGAAATCCAAACATAGTACTATTTTGGCTCAATGTCTCTCTGTTCCTGGGTGAGAAAGGCGTTAATCTTCACTAGCGTATCAGGGAAAAAAAGAAGAGTATCACAGTTTGCGCAACACCAGGACTAGACATATAAATGTAAATGTTAATCCTTGTCAGTGCTCTTTACATTTTTATTGTTGTCAATGTCACTTTTGATCTATAGAACAAGGATGAAATCCACGCCTGTTGTCATAAAGCTCAAAGAATAACCACATAGCTAATAATGACGGCCTCAGCTCTTTCAGGTTTAATGACAGTCTTAATTTTACAAAATACTGGCTCAGTGCAGAAGTACCACATTATACAGCTTCAAAATGTTTTTGGACATGTTTTCCAAGCTTTTGGAAATCAAGAGGTTACTGAACTATCAGAGAAAATGCTAAGTTTAACAAAAGTCATCTGTTACGGTTGCTACAACAGATTCTTACTTGCAAACAGTAGATATTTTTTTTTTTTAAATGCAAGCTTCTCTGTTGGGAACGGAGGAAACAGGGACCTGCAACTCATATGCTAGCAAAAACAGCAGGAGGTTTGTCACCAACTTCAGCATGAGCAAGAGTGAACTCACCAACCACTGTGCTCAAAACTGAACAAGAGGAAAGAAAGAAGAACCCTTATCACTTACAGCTTACAATGGAAGCGAATCTGCAGTTTAAAAAGCCCAGAAAGCTTTAAAGTGACTTAATATTACCACGGCATTACCATTTTTAATATTAACTTCAATTTGGAAGCAAGTCAAGCAGATTTGCAGTAAAATGGTTCAACAAGTATTGATGAAATACACAGCACAAGATGGGTATATGCATGAACAGAGTAAAAATGTTGCTACTTACTTTAAAGTGAGATTTATGCCTGCAGAAGTTTAAGAACCTCACTGCAGTAAGTCACAATACTTGAGAAAATAGGGACAAAAACCGAACACAAAATATTTCTGAGGTAGTCAAATAAGTTAAATGAAGTTTCACACAACATTAGGCTTAAGACAGACCCACTGCGTTATATTTATATTTATATCCATGAACACAATAGCAGTATTAAATGCAGACTGTGAAACACTGGTGCGGCACGGAGGCTGGTCCTGCTCCGCGCACCATCAGCCAGAGGGCATGGGCTGCACCTAACCATGCTGCTGGTGCTGCCAGCGGCATCTCCCCAGGCCTAGGAGGTCCTGCTGACTTCCTACAGCCGTGGTGATGCAGACCTGGTGGGACGGTCAGCCCACCAGTGTCCAGCACTTTCTGCAGGATCCTGACGGCAGCAGCCTCGCTAGGAAGGGCCAAACCCCCGTGAGATCACAGTTAGCAGTCTACAAGTTGTGGGTCAACAGGGCCTCAAGACCTTGGCCGTTTTTATTTTCCTACAGGCTACTAGGTCACTTCAGTGCTGTTGTGCCATCTTTCCTTACTAAGGTTACTGTAATGGGCTCAAGTGTAGCTGACCAGTTTTCAACAAGTGCTTCCCTTGACCTTGCTTGCCATGGTCTGAAGTCAGGAAGGTGAAGCTTAAATCATGTTTAAGTGGCACAAAAGTTCTAAAATAAATAAACAAATAAAAGGAAATCAAGATTTTTATTATTGTAATCTGTTGTAGAGAAAATTTTGACACAGGTTCCTTGGGTCTAACCGGCCAATCCAGAGCACGGTGGCTGTGTCGAAGACCACCTGCCTTCAAGAGGCCCACTCCAACGCTATGCCTCAGTTAATTTCAACAGCACTGAATGCAACTCTGGTCAATACAATACTGATTCAACACTGTAAGGGCAAGGCAGGGAGGAGAGAACAGAAACAAAAAGCAGAGCTCATCTGCTGCTGCATCATACAGCCCTACTGCAAACCACTGCAGACATGGGGTGGTGAAGGGGGTAGAGGGCAGGGGCTGCAGGAGCTTGCATCATGCAGAAGAACTGAATACCTAGCGCTGTTCAGGGTCAAGGCAGGCTTTTTCCCTCCCTTGGGAGGATGGGGCAGGCAGGCATCTCTGTCACCCTCCACACACGCAGGCACAGGCACTGCAGGTGAATGCAGCAAGAAAAGCAGATGAAGTGATCAAAGCTGGACAGTTTGTAAGAGGTACAGAAGCCAGCCCCACAGCTGAGAAGGGGTAATTACTTTCGAACTAGGAGCCAATCCACATTCCTCTCTCCTCACTCCTTTCTAACTACAGTTTAGGTAGTTACAGCTTCATTTGGGTTAGTTCCTGCAAAAGAATCCACGTAACAGGATACAGTAGACCCCTCTCAACAAGGCAGTGTTGTTTCACTCCGATGTAGACTCTTGGCACAAACCCACGTGCAGCATTTATGCCTTGGAAAAACCAGAGACTCAACCCACAAAATTACAGTCTCTAGAAACACTTGGGACTCAGGGAACAGCAAGGGCAAGACCTGTTTGACACAGCTGGTACAGACAGTTTTATGAACTAGAAGTTCGCATTTATCCAAGAGAGGGAACAGCAAAAACTGAGATGAGCAAAGTTTTGATCTAGAGTATTTAGAAGGTTTTAAACTATATTTAAGGGTACACAGCTAGCTCAAATCTGGCTCAGACTGAAATTTGTCAAAATGTGTTTTATATAGCCAAAACCCAATACAAAAATCTGCTCAAAAAAAAAAATCTAGTGTAAACAGTTATTTCAGGGTGGGAAAATAAAACACTCCTCGCAGAGTCTGCAATCGCTCTGAGACAGAGCTTGAAAGGGAAAATGATTTATAAATGAACAGGAGAGAGCGCTCATTGATTTTTCTTTTTCTTTCAAGTCCAGAAAGGAAACAAAACTAGTGACAAACTGGACTAAAAACATTCTTTTACTTTCAGCAGTCTGAGACATGATTAGTGCCATGCCTGGGGTAAATAAACATGCTACCCACAGCATATGGGGTCTGATTCAGACCTTATGCAAGCCTTCTACTTGTGAAGCTTAATTGATTTAACAGATACTGTGAGATAAACATCAGGCATAGAGCTTTAAAACTGGCACTATAAAACCACAAAAAAGCAGGACATAAATGCAAAGACGTTAAATGCCAATCTTAAAGGAGAAACAAAATCACAATTTTTTGTTTTATTTCTAAATGACCCACAGGGAGTCGTACAATCACAGAATACGAGGTTGGACGGGACCTCGAGGATCACCTGGTCCAACCTTTCTTGGCAAAAGCATGAGTCCTATGTGCTTAACTTGGCTTCCACTCTTTCTTAATCATGTATTACAATGAATTTCAACAAATGAAGAGTTCTGCTCTGAATATACTTCGAAACCAACCTCCAGATCTTTTCAGATTTTTAAGGTAAGTGTATTTAAAAAATAAATGCCAACGCCCAACAAATCCGTTTCAAACATTTTTAAAGCGAGCTGCAGTACGCCTACCCGCGCACAGATGCTTTCAGCTTTTCTCACATCTTGTCCAACCTGTAGGTGCCAAGTGGGGTACACCCTCTTGTAGCAGAAGTGGGATACCCCACAGAGAAGCGTCAGGGAGCTGCTAGCACGTGCCTCATGGCTGGCCAGCATGTGTGAGCTGTGATGCCACAGGAATATGCTCTGCAAGCAAGATCTATGCCAAGGCCATGTCGCTGCACACAGGCAGTGCGACCGCTCATGAGAATCAGAGGGCGACCACCCTGACAGGAATTACCAAGCCACTTTACGTCTTCTCCTTAAAACACCAACAGCACTAAACGGCTAATGAAAACACTGACACCCTCCTCATTACAGCGGGGAGTGAGGAGTTCCTCTCCTATCCCAATTACGCACCGTGAGCATGAATATGTGATTGCACGTGATCTTATTTACGTGTGTGGAAGCAGTGAGGTGAAGCAAATACTTTTATAGCATGCAAAACAAGTTCACTGGCTTTGCACCAGCGCAGGAAGACGAGTCTGGTATTTTTCCATTTTTCAAGTGAAAAAACACTTTGTCTGGATAGCTCTTTGTGTGTTCTTGGTACAGCAGGCTAACAAAATGTCACTTAGAAGCAGAAAGCAGCTGTAACACTTGCATGTCTGATGTACTTCAACAGGTTTGGAATAAACTGAATATAATTTATTACAGCCTATTTAGCTCTGCAACAATTGCCCTTCAAAACGTGAAGGAGAACAATGTAATTGAACGTACATGCCTCTTCCCTGCAGAAACCTTAAATAGCCTCAGGCAAGAGCTAAAACAGATGTAGTACAAGGCATTAAAAGAGTGCTGGATGCTGTAGCTAGCAATTATCCTGGTATTTAACCAAATCTATCGCTCATCAGGAAAGCGTTTAGTGCAGTAGTCGGAACGAGACAAGCTGACACAGAGCACAGCTACTTAACTGTCCCCTCCAGCGATTACACTTTCTCAACCTCAGAGTCATGTCAAATTAAACAACTACACATTGACTTTTCACTTCTATAAACATTAAGGTATGATTGACAACTCCTGGATGCTGTAAGACAGTCACTACAACCAGCCAACATTGTGTTAGCTTATTTGTGATGTGTTTTTTCCCCCCTATTCTCAGCAATTTCCCCCGGACTATTTTTATACTGCCCTATAGGTATGTTTGCTTTGATTCCCCACAGGGTCACTGTAACAAAACGCCACCCCCACCATGAGACCTTTGTAGGCATGTCGGAAAACAACATGAAATTAAATGGCTTAACTTGGCATACAAGATCCCTTTTTTCCCTTAGTCCCAGCCAGCAGTGACCCATTTAACTCAAATTTGGAGATGTCTAGACAGCAACAACTGGCACTGCACTGAATACTGCTAATGTGGCACCTTGCTGGAGTATTNGGGAAAACAACATGAAATTAAATGACTTAACTTGGCGTACAAGATCCCTTTTTTCCCTTAGTCCCAGCCAGCAGTGACCCATTTAACTCAAATTTGGAGATGTCTAGACAGCAACAACTGGCACTGCACTGAATACTGCTAATGTGGCACCTTGCTGGAGTATTTTTCCCAACTCCTCCCCTAACTCCAGGAATTCTCTTTCAACCTACTTATGGCAGACACTGCAAGCGTAACGAGCCATTTGCAAGAACGGGAAATTAAATTACAAGCTCTATGATCATGTTCTGCGTATGTATTCGTAAAGACCTCAGCTTCCTAAGGCTATTACAGCATCCCTATGTCAAGGCACAGCTTACTGTATTTACCTGAAGACTGCAGCTTAGTGAAGTTACTAGAAACCGAACAGGTCCATAAAGCAGTCAAGGCTGTGAAGAAGTATGTCCCTTTGACTTTATATGCAACATTCTGGTGCGTGAAACCACTACGTTGTAAGTGACAGCTTTACTGTCCACCTGTCTAA
Source organism: Steatornis caripensis (assembly GCA_013398225.1). Lineage (NCBI taxonomy): Eukaryota > Metazoa > Chordata > Aves > Caprimulgiformes > Steatornithidae > Steatornis > Steatornis caripensis. The sequence continues at coordinate 55,354 of VZSC01009418.1, forward strand.
TTCAAGCCACGAAGAGTAACATAAAAGTTGTCCAAGCTTTCCTCTCTCAAAATAAAAGGAGGAAGTACAAAAAAAAATACTGTAAACAATGTTTAATACTTTCACCCTCTCACGCCAACATCATCCCAAAGACATCTCACTGCATCCCTTAAACACTCTGGTAAAGAAGCAGGCAAGATTAATACTGTATCATTCAGTGAATTATGAATACGAAGAAGTCTAGAATGCTACTGGTGTGCATGGAAGCCTCTGTATTCATGTGATTAGTGGATCTCAAGCTTTACCTTAATACTGCCTGCAGCACACTGACAGGTAAACTTTACAGTGTTGTTTTTTTTAGAAAAACATAATAAATCAACTAAATAAAGTCAGTAACAATAAACACATTTGCGGAAACTGTTCTGTGCTGGAAAAGTATGATTTCACTACAGGATTAGCACTCAAAGCAAAAACAGCTACAGGAGCTGAAAACAGCTGAGGACAAATGAAGTATAGTTATCTCTCCTCTCTGGCAGCACCAACTGCAGTCCCACTCCTTTTTCCACTTCTCGACATTTAATACACCAGCACAGGTCTCAGAAATCTAGAATTAAATACAACAGTATTTAAAACACCTCCTCTCTCCCTCTGGTTGAAAAGCCAGGAAATAGTAAAACCAAAAGACTTCGGTGAAGAGTCCAGAACATGCCAGCCCTGTTTCAAACAGGGGACAAAGCTGTCACAGCACTGAAGACAGTGAAATATAACTTAATTTCCAGGTTTTGCAGTACAGCACTGAAATAACAACATCACAGGAAGCACTTAAAAACTTTGCTGGTCTATCTCCAGTCTTTTCTTTCATTTCTTTTTAAATCGGTTAACTGCCACCGAAGTACCTAACTTTCACTCAAGCAAGTTACTGTCCTTGTCCGTAGGCCAAGCAACGCAGTGTGCTTCCCACTTCATGCCGCTATTACTGTTTAACTCCAGGGGTATTTCTCAGACTACCGGATCCCTGAGACAGCAGATTTATCTCCAAAGACTCGTCCTCAATTTACTCACACACAAAATGTCTTTGTTACATTTTGCACCAACTTCCTACTTATGTAATTGGGCAAAGGCACCTACAATTTTATCTTATTCTCAATGACCTCGTGTCCACGCTGCAGGTGAAATGACTAAAACATGCAGGGAGAACATGTGTCATTCCAATGCACAGCCAGATGTACCAGTAACTTTTGTAGTTTCTGTATTTTAAGGTTTCTGGGTAAATTTCCCTCAATTCTTCTGCTCAAAGTTGCATCTCCCAAGCTCTGGGAGACATTCACACAGAGAAAGAACAAAAAACCACCCAAACCAAAACCTAGCAATGGGCCTTAGCTCCATTTCGGTGGTTACCAGCCAGCTGCATCATCCCTACATCCCAGAAGCAACCTCCTCCAGCTCAGCTGCTCCTGCACGCAGCCCCATGCTCCCACAGGCAGCACACCAGCCGCATGTAACACACTCACCTCACAGGTCCCCTGGCTTTGCTACTGAGAAATTCAATGCTAGCATCTGCTGTAACAACCCTAAAAAAAACCCCAATTAACCTAGGAAAATTCCCTCTCTGTATCTTAGCCAGCAATCATAAACCTACGATATTCAAAGAACTGTATTTTCAACAGTATTTTGGGAAACTAAAAGGCTACTTCGCTGAAAAGCTAATGCTAAAATGCAGCAAATTGAAAAAAATATTGAAATGCTTTCAAGAAATAGCACAAAAATAAGACAGGGTCCCATCAGAGAAATCTGGATGACCATACACAGTGTTTCTACACAGAATGTGTGCATAGCATGTGCGTATCCATACATCCACGTATATATATCTCTCCATCGATACAGGCACCCACACACAAGTACAGGTATGTGTAGATTATATATATTATATATATAAAGCTAACTTTCAGTCCTCAGAAAACAAAAGCTATCCCCATATAACAGCCAAATTCCTACATAACTCAATTTCGACATCTCATCTGGTGTGAACTGCACTCATTCCTAGTGTAAACCCCAGCGCGCTCTGCAATGATATACTGTAATGTCACATCGCAATCTGGATTTACTATAAAGGGCTGCTGACGAGTTTCAGAGCAGTAAACATTGCTGCGAGGTGTATTTCACACTGAGCTGGTTTTTATGAAGAACACTTCACCGCCCAGCCACGGCACCCAGATGATGAATGGTGAAAGATGCATGACAAGCTTCATCATTGTTTGTAAATCTTAACTGTTCCTGCTCACTAACTCTGCAGGCAATTTTCAAAGACAGCGGCCGACAGAAGGACAGCACAGCTTTCCTGAAGGTTATTCAACTTGTACTTGGCCTAAGCTATGCCAGCGAGGAGCACTGGAAATAAACTCATCGGTTACACTGAAGCACAGAATTAAAAACACTTGATGGGTAGGCACGCTAATGGTGCTAAATTAAGAAAGCCCATTAAGTAGCCTTGGTATCCGCCCCCCACCCTGCCCCGCAGGTTACGTACATCATGTGCAGGCAACATACCCTGGCACTACTGACACAAGCAATATAAATATGCATATTTATAAAACAGGCAGAATGAATGATGGGCTGTCTGCTCACACACCGCGATAGCCCTGTATCTTGTGCAGTTACACACAGCGCTCGACTGACCCCCGGCTCCTTTGCCTGCTGCCTGTAGGAAAACTACTTCTGCTTTCTTCTGTCAGAAGTTTACCCGTGAGACAGGGTGTTAACGCGCAGAGAAAGGAGACTACTCATGCCGTGCAAGAGTGGGAGTGAGGAGAGATGTCACCCTTCTTTGTTCTCCCTGAGATCATTCTGGTGTGGGAGCAGCGTCATGGATGGCAACAAGCTCTTGCAAAGAGTCACAATTCGGCTCATCGCCTCCCTGCTAAAGGTGAAGCCAGCCCACGCTGCTCTACGCTATAGAGCCTTAGAAATACTGCCTTTCTCTTTTCATTTCCGTTTTCTTTTGAGATCAGTAGGAAGTTCTGCTGCTGCTAGAGTTTCTCACAATCTGCAAAGGGTTGATAATGGGAATGCCTTTATAAGCAGAAGAGGCTGCAGAAGCATTAGCTCCGCTGGAGACCCTCTCGCCTGAGCCGCAAAGCTGGTGTGAACTGCAACATGCTCTACACAGACCCTTACACACAGAATATGCTGAATATGAAGTGAGTTCTCCCCTTAACCAGTCAAGCTATGAGGATGCAATTGGACATTAAAGCAAAGCAAAGAGGCGAGCAGTGCCACCGTTTGTCACAACTACAGATCATGCCTGGGTAAGCATGCTGTTATCGCCACTGTCCTGACAAGACGTCTTCATTTGTTTTATCGTTGTATGGTAAAGTTTGTTTTACTATTAATGATTTCTATGAATTTCTGCTTGCAGTGGGAAAAGTTCTGTTTCCAGAGGTAATAAAATCAGAGCGTCAAGCTCACACTAAGTGTAAAAGGAAGCAGCTCAACTGATGGTGTGGATTTTTTTACTTAAGTATCCAACACCCTTTAAAGTGTGAAGAAAACACCCACACAGACTCATCAGCTATAGTAACATCCTCCGTCCCACAAAAAGAGCAGCTCAAACAGGCAGGAAGTCAGTCTAGGGTTGCAGTGGGTAGAAACCAGTGGTCTCTGACATGTGGCTCTAAAATGCTCCTAACTGCAAAGGGGACGGAGCAGAAACCTCTCTGTACAAAAGGTAAAGGAAAATAAGTGGAAAGCAATCAGAGCCATTACTTATCCCAGGACAGCACTCCAGCAGGGGCTCACAGAGAGATGCTGACGCCCGTTGTGGGACCCAGCACCACCATGAGTGCTCCGCAAATGCCGTCAAGGTGTCACCACTCGCCCCAGCACCTGCTCTCTACTGCACCCTCAGCAAGGGCCAGCAAGAGTGAAGGGCGTGCGTCAAAACCCATTGTTTTCAGACCAGGGTTGATGGGACACTGAGAACTTCTTTTCACAGAAGAAAACGAAGTAGAGATTTTGGCAGTAGGGTTAAATTTATTGTTTTGGATCCGCACCTGCTGTGGCCCACTGTATCACTGATTCGATTTTCCTCAGAATAGAAGGACTTTCCTTTAATCCCTGTTTTACCAAACCAATGCTTGTAAGCCTGAAATACAGACTTGAATTTAAAACCCCCTGCACCCGCTGATCCACACAAAATATTATAGCGTGGATAAATACCATGACAAAAACCTTCCTTCCAGTGCCCAACAACTGTCCAGGCTGCTCCCCTTCCGGGTGGACGCTGTTTTGCTAGTGTGGGTGGATGGGGTCCCACCTGGATCTCCCTAGACTTCAGGCTGGACCACTCTCTCTTGCTAGGGCGCTGACAAACAAATGCATTCACAAGTAGTTCTCATGAGACCTTACCATTCCTCCTAGAGGTTGCTAAAGCCTCACTCCAAAAATATCCACATTTCGACAAAAACAGGACTGGGGCAAAACCAGCAAAAATACAGCTTATTCAGCTCCTGCAGCAGGACCGGCAGCTTCCCCGAGAGCAAACAGCAAGGGCTCATCAGCCACCCTGGCATGAATCAGCACAACTCATGATTCTGCAACTGCCCAATAACAAGCTGCTTTGCTGCACATATTATTTTATTTCTGTGGGCTTCTGAGTGAGTGTAACATAAAGGCTGCATTTAGAGAAGAAACTATGAAAAAAAGCCTTTTAATCAGGAGTAAATTGAAGCAAAATGGGATGTAAGCAAATGCTTACATTCATTTCTTTTCAGGAATTCCCTTCTCTATCAATCAGAGTTTATAAAGTTATTTCAATATTGGTCAAATCCAACCTCATTTAGAACACAGACCAACAACTTACAAAAAGTCTTCAATACACAGAAAAATGAGTTGCCAGAGCTTATACTGAATATGCCTCACATTCTCAAATGTACTTTGATAGCTGCTGTTACAGCTAATGAAATCATGAAGTACGAGTAAGAATGTCACAAATCACGGCTAGCAACTCGCTTGGTTTAAAAAATTAAAAAATCCCCGAACCCAATAACTGTCTAGTCAGCTAAGCCCCAAATTCGACTTTTTATTGAAAATGAATGTGGCGTGTTAAAAGGGCATCTGCCTAAAAAGGTCTGTAAAACGTTGCAATGCACACACACAACAGCGGTGTAAACCAAGGCCTGGAGAAATGTAGTTTAAAATCTGCTTACCATCCTTCTAGTGAATGCCTAAGAGAAGCTGTACCCAGCACAGCCATCAGGGACTGTAAGTAACAGCAATGAGAATGGACAAAAAAAGATAAAAACAGCTGCGCAAAGATCAAGTGATCCACTTGAACTGACTGTTCAAGATCTTCAGATTCAGGTAATTATCCCTTCCTTTCTTTTGTCTTATTTATAAATTTACTAGTGAAAGTTTTTTGTAAGATTGATAGTGGAAAATACCATCTGCAGTTTCAGCAGACACTATCTGCTCCTTAATCACTAAGGACAACATACTCTTGTTAAGCAAAAGATGCACAGATCGACACACGCACACAAAACACACAAGCTAAATACTGCTGAACCGTATCAGTTCTGGGAGCAAAATCATATGCCCCCTACATATTCTCCTGCTGAAACTCCTCCAGATTCAAGATGTATTTCTGTTGATGCTCTACTGAAGAGGGGCGTAGAAAAGGAGTAGAAGTGATACACCTCTCAGGCTTGACAATGCCCAGACCCCAAAGGACTGCAACAGCTACTCTTCAGCTTACACTGACGGAGAGAAATTTGGGCTATTTTCTGCTGTTGTACTCCACTTCTCAAAGTGCTTTATCAGCGTAGCTCTGCCACCACATCTTGTCAGGTAGCTGTAAATCAGGAGCAGAAAGATGCAAGGCTTTACTCTGCTCTTTGGGGTAATTTCTTAGCCATACCAAACCAGCCTGCTTTGTTGCAGTGCTATCTGTGTAGCCTGAATGCTTGCAGAAAGCAGTTCAGAGTCAAGGACATGGTCCCAAAGACCTTTTGCACACCAGGACTCCTTGACCTCTCTGATCCTACAGCCAGGTGCCACCTGAGGCTCTGGAGTGTTAACTCTTACCTTGCATGGCATTTCAAGGGCACAGGTTGCTGCAAGAAAACTAAATGTAGGAAACCTCAAAAAAGGGGCCTAACTTTGGCACACAGTAACGTGGCCTGAAAGAAACATCCTCACGTGTGGACCTCTCATGCATGTTTCCGGGACACACAGCATTCCTCACATTCCAGTGATGCTTTCGCCAAAATGATGCTTTTTGTCTTAAGCAGCGGGACTGTTTCCAACATGCCCTTGACAGTGAAACCACCGGAAGAGGCTCTTCACAGAGCTGTTCCATTTGGATGGGCTTCTCCAGTGGCACAGCACTGTTTTCCATACAGCATCCAAGCAGAGACACGCAAGGGTTGAGTCATTAAACACACACCCTCAAAAAGTCTGCGCTGCCTTGATTTCCTCAACTGTAAAACTGGATATACAAGTTACTTAACTTCTGGAAAGGCCAATGGCATCTTAGGGTGCATTAAGAAGAGTGTAGCCAGCAGGTCGAGGGAGGCGATCCTGCCCCTCTACTCCACCCTGGGGAGTCCACATCTGGAGTGCTGTGTCCAGTTCTGGGCTCCTCAGTTCAACAGAGACAGAGAACTACTGGAGACAGCCCAGCGGAAGGCTACAAAGGTGATGAGGGGACTGGAGCATCTCTCTTCTGCAGAGAGTTTGANCACCCTGGGGAGTCCACATCTGGAGTGCTGTGTCCAGTTCTGGG
>VZSC01009419.1:1111-23253 GCA_013398225.1 Steatornis caripensis
AAAAAAAAAAAAAAAAAAGAAAAAGAAATGGTGGAGGGCAAAGAAAGGCTGTGCAGATCACTGAGGCATCTAATTATGCTTTGAGTTTTTCACTTGTAATAGATTTGCAGCTTTTTGGTAAGTCTACAAGGATGCCCAGTTTTTGCATTATAAACTTTCACAATCAATACCTTGACAGCTAGTGAAACAGCTAATACGCCACTGAGATTCTGCAACATAGAAAATTCAGTTTGTGGGTAATGTTTTAAAAGTAGCAGTTTCCCTTCTGAGAAGGTTACTATGGCATGTGTGGTTACAGGGAGGAGAAGGCAACAGTTCACCACAGCAGGACTGCACTAACAGCCCTCTCCCACACACCGAGCGCTTTTGTCACGCTCTATGCCAGAGGCAGAGTAAAACTTGGCCACCACAGGAATTCAATCTATTTTATTAGTATACACCCTCATATAGTTTACAGCTATTAGTGATACTGCCACATTGCCTATTTTAAAGTTATATTTTTGTGCAGGAGAAGGAAAGAACGTTTAAGATGAGTCATTTAATAAAAAGGAAGCAATTAAATGTGAAGTTTATAATTTCTTTCAGCCTAGACAAGGTAGAATTGAAACATCTGAAAAATCGGAATATCACTTAATTTAACTGCCTCAGTGTATTCTCTTAATTAGGAGATTATTTTGCTACAAAACTCTGTGGGTTTTATGCACTACACTCCTTATGCATTACATCTTTAACAGAAGTATTGGCTCAGATGTATAAAGGAGAGCGAGGGCTAACTTGCTTGCAGTTAAATCAAGAAACCAGAGTTTCCACTTCACATGGGCTTTGTTTCAGGGCTAGAACACTTCGTCATATGTTACTAATACAGAGCTAAAAAACCCAACCAGAAAGGCCTTAATCATGCTGCGATTTTTGACAAACTTTAGTTCAGCACCATTCAGTCTGGCAGGCATTTAAGTGGCAAACAAAAACTTACTGTATCTGACATTCTGAGGACTGGAAGGTTCTCAGTGTTGTAACTCAAAACCAGGAGTATTCAGTACCATATGAACACAATACATTTAAGAATTGAAACATGTCACGCCTCAGGATGGATCCAACAGTGTGGTGTGGCTGCTTGACTCACGCCACCCATGCGCAGCATGCCGACTAATAAAAAATGACCTCAGTGCCAGTGTCAGCCAGACACCATGTACTGGTGGCTGACAGACAGTGCCACGAGCAGGACGATTGTACCACAACCGTCTTCAGCTACCCTCCAGGTTCACTGTGGTGAACCCCATGACTACAGCTCCTCAGGGGCTCTGGAGGTTTCATTGCCAGAAGAAAGGAACAGGACTGTTCGATGCAGGACTGCTACTCTCTAGCATACGACTTGCCTTTCAGATCTTTTATCTTATTCTGATTCCTTTTCTTTGCAGATCAAAAGTGCTGCAATTATCAGATAAAGCTCTAAGAGTGTAAAAACCCTGCAATGAGGATATAATGAGGGGGGTTTATATCATCTGTTTTAGGCCACCAGAAGCATTCAAATCCAACACCTCCAGGGAATGTCAATATTTCTCCAGTGAAAATGCAAAGAATACAGTATGTTTATTCTGGTACTTCAATTTGCAAGCAAGTTAAATGTCCATACTAGCTTAAAATTGATACGATATTCCATGTACCTATATGAAGATTTATGCAGCAAAATCACGTGGCAATGGGGAAAAAAAGTCTGTAATCAGTCTCTCCAAGAAGTACTTGGTAAGCAAAGAGGAAAGGGAGACTTATTAACAGAACAGCATTCCCTTTAGTTGACTTAAATTCAGCTGTATTTATTTATTTAACAGATGTCAAAGACAGCAAACCATTATTTGTCAGTTTAAAGCAATTTCACAGAGCAACCTTTAGCCCTCAGTAGTGTTACCCTCCCTTTGCTTTCTGACCACTACAAAGTTGCTAAAAATCTAGTTAATCAGCATGTTATCAATACTGATACCACTATGCAGGTGAAAGCAATGCATAAACCCCACAGTTTTCTAGGAAAACCATCTTATTAAGAGAATACACTGAAGCAATGAAATTAAGTGATATCCTATTTTTCAGATGGTCCCGATTCCAGCTTTCCTAAAACCTGCATTAAGTCAATTCACAAACATATCGATAACAAATGAGCCTGCTACAAAATCAGGACTCCTGAATTCGATATGCTCCGCTCTCCTTTCAGTTACGCCTAGAAAAGAATAGTGTTGAGATGCTAGTTGAGATGTCCCGTATCTTGCATCCATATGTTTTTTACCTGCGGTCCACTGTGTTTAAAAGGTAAAGCAAAGTGGATGCTGTGTGATTTTATATAGCAAGAAACATGCCTCACTCAAATCATGCTGCAATAAATTATCTTATTCTAAACCATCTTGAAAGTTATTGGTGAAAGATGTCCTTTGAGAAAATACACTGAAAGGGTAGTATGGAAAAAACATAACACTAAAGCAGCCTGGAAACTGGTTTAAAAAGCATTCTGTTTTCCCTCCATGATTAACAGAGAACATTATGGTCATCAAGCCAGTTTTTAAAATCAATTGGATTCCATTTCTCCTCGGAGTGCTTTCATTCCTGATGCCTCCTCAAGACCTTTTCAAGAATGACTGCATTTGCATCTCAATTTTATTTAACATTTAAGTTAACATACATATTAGATGTTAGTGGAAGGTAAAGGTACCTTACTTAACAGTTCCTATATGTGAATATAACGGATATGCCACCTTAATTACAGCAAATCCCTCTGAAAAACAACAAAAAAAAAGCCCAACCACAAGCAGAAGCCAGAGCTGTAACACTGCATTAGTTTACCATAGCGCTGGAAACAAAGGATAGTAGTGGGCAAGCTTTCAAAATAGAGATTTTTCTACTGTGAGAGCCCTCCTGTTTTCAATCTGTTACAGTTAAACGCGCGTCCTCATTAAAAGCACGTTTTGCACAAACAGGGCTTAAAGAGCAATGAAACGTTCACTTTCAAGTAAAGTTAATACGGTTGCTCACACGTCAACATGATACAAGCAAGCAAAAAGGCAATATGGTGATGCAAAAGCAAGACCACCTACCTGCCAAGGATAACATAAATCAAACCCACATTGCTTAATCTTTTCTAAATACTGCATATAATCTCTCACATTTAGCCAACTTAAATTGGCTTAGATCACTACCTTGTTTTGTTGTAGGCTTTTTAAAAAGTTTCTTTTTCAAGGATGTTGCCCGATTTAATGATTATGGTAAATGACAAAAACTTCCACAATTTTGATAAATATTTAAGAAAGTTATTAGATGGATGCCTTCAATTAGACTTTCTTGCTGAAGGTAGAAAGGGCTCACTAACCACATTAGCCTGTGTTTATAAGCTACACAATACATGTGACTTCAGACAACATATTTTTGGAAGGGGGAAGGAAAAAAAAGCTACACAGGTGAAGAAAGAGCAAATTTAAATCTTCAGAAAATGGCTTCAATGATCTGCATGAACATTTGATGGAAGGGATGTTTTTTCCTGGGTATATAACATAGAAGAACACTGCAGCTCTCCCTTTGTGCTCTGGATTGAGCAAAGGGGCAAAAGGAAAGAATGTGCAGTTTCCTTCTCCTGAGGACAGGAACCTCCTCTTGGCATGCATCACTGGAAAATAGCATTGATGTAATTATCACACGGAAGAAAAGCACACGGGATTTTGACATATAATTCGATTACTTTCCTATTTTTTTTAAACTGGTCACATTTTTTCTCCAAGATACCGATAGCAGGTAAGTACAAACCCAATCAGCATTTTAAGCAAGTTAACTTGTAAAGGACAGAATCCCACATTCGGCTGTATCAGAACTATTCAGAGTTTGTTCTGCAATAAAGCACAGGTGCCACCCAGTCTGGGACTCCAGATCAGGCAACACACACCACAGAAAGGAAATGAATCATTAAGGCAGTCCTTTTCTCTACAGTAAGTCTGGTTAGAAAGATATAGAGGGTCTGCACATGCCTTGCTCTGTAACTTTATCAATACTATCTGAATATGGCTGCACTGTCTGGATAGGAGGAGAAAAACTCCATTAAGAATGTTAACATTCATGGATACTTTAAGTAAAAACGTTTACACTTTTGGTAGCCTCACAATCCTATGAATTGATTCTCCAACTTCACAGGAAGTAATGCTATAAGGAGAGCTCTACATCTTGGATTCAGGAATGCCAGTTATTATTTTTTCCAAGTCCCAGCTTGTTACTAAGACGAGCAAGTGAGTATGTTTAGGGGAGGAGAAGGAGGGAAACCTGCTATGAATACTGACACATGATGACCTTCGTGAGGTTCCAGATGAGATTCCATCTCAGTCTAAAGATCCCTCATTTTTTCCAGACAGATTTATTTCATCTCTCATGTTTAACTACAAGCTATTTTTTTTCTACTTGGCAACATCATTTACATAAAAGAAAGCAGCAAAGAGTCAAGCTCTTCCTCGGCTTTACTCAAATTGCTGCTTCCCTTGTGTCGATTCTACAAAGAAAGTCCAATTTCTGTACTTCAGGCACATACCTATTACCAAGAGACAAGATGGGGCTCAGTGCCACTGCAATGTCTACAGTGTATCCCCCAGAGCTACAAAAGAGATGAACAGTTTCAAGTACGAGCACATGAACAGTCTTTACAATTAACTTCAGTAACTTTCAACTCCTGTCTTTGTCTGGTTATCAGACTGAGTCTGAAAAAGTATCTGAGGGGCTGCACCTTTGCTGAGTTACATAGATAAAAATGTATCAGTAGCCCTCACCTGTAGGTTCATTTCACTGTTTTGACAGCTGGTTTAGTGACTTCAAACACCAACTTCTCCATATTCCACACATCCTAACAATCAGTGAATGTGTCTTCAGCATGTGAGAAAGAGCACAAAATGAACACATTTGCTGGTGTAAGGAGACAACTGGACATACCAGTTGCAGTCACTGAACCAGAGAAAGGTTGTAGCCTCTTGAGCCATAAGATGTTTGAAAAGGGCTTTTCCTCAAGGTAAGAAAACTGCCCCCAGGCAGTTAGGAGAACATGAAGTCAAGTTCAATGCAAGTCATTGTCCAGTGCGGTAAGTTATATCTTGACAGCAAAAGCTGCATCTACAATGGAGCATGAATTATCATCAATGTCCTCAACTAACCACTTAAAATCAGGTATCTTCTTAACCTGCCAGTCGTTTTATATTTGTCAAGATATTAACAGAAATTATGCAAAATACTAAAAGTACACAAACTCTGCTACTGAATGATTTTTTTGAAAAACAGGACTGTATTGTCCTCAACAAAACAAACATTTGCCAATTATTCCCCTACTACAGTGCAGGGTACAGCGTCCTTTAACTGACAACAAGCGAGACAGAGAATCGACTAATCCATTGATTTCTGTTTGTGTTTTTGAGATGGGTCTTAGCCGTACAAATTTAGGGTTATCCAAAGCCAGAGGGTAGGTACAGTCCACCTGACAGAGTCTCTGTGACAGAATTCAATCACTGCTTTGACTAAAACCAAGTATCAAAGCTGGGAAATGAGGCTGAGCCACTAGAATGTGCCTTTGGGCAGTTTGGGTTGTTTTTTGGTGGTAGCAGCAAATATTACTTAACATATCAGGGACTCCTGAATGATGTATATGGGCTGAATTTGAACCAGTGATCCTGTAAATTGTGTTATCTTTGGCTGGATTCTACAATTTATAGTGTGACTACTGAAATGATTAAACCTGTTCACCTGATTAAACCATTATATTGACACTGCTGAAGGCCATATGCTCCTCTACGCTTTAGACACAGCTTAATCTACACTCAGCCCCAACACACACAACTATTATAAAGTAATTAGCAATATTTAAGTGTGGTTTGGATTCAGGTAAATCAGACTTTACGCTAACGGATACATTAAAAAAATAATTCATTAAAGAATGGAAATAGGATTTGCCACATCAGATCAGGCCACTACTGTATCTAACATGGTACTTACCTTTGTCATTGGCTTGATACAGCAGGTTGGCAAGAAAGTGACAAAGTCAGCCTAACTAGAACAAAAAAGTCACACAACACACAGAGTAAAGGACAGAGGAAAGAGTATTGTCTTATGTAAACTCATATAATAAATTACACTGTTTCCCCAAAAGTTAATTCACTGTTCAAGGTTATATCTCTGCAGGCAGTCCAAGAAACAAGAATAATGTCAAAGTATTCTCACAAGCACTACAAGTGAGAGCAAACTTAGAAATACAACAGATAACAGTATCATGACAGATGGGGCTTCATCTGTCAAGCACTTACATTTGATAAGGGAATTTTAAAAGAACTGATGAGAGAAAAAAGTTTCTGGTTGAGTGCAAGAAGAAACCTTCTTCAGATGTGGTTCCAGAAGGGACTTACCAGGGTACAACTGCACTTAGATTTTTGCAGAGAGAAACTCTTTAGGCCTTTGATTGCTTCCACTTCCCCACATATATGGGCTGCTTAACAGACCCCAGTTAAAAAATTTAACTGAGAGGAGGATTTGCTTTTAACCCCAGACCAAGTCACTGACCTGGTGTAGTGGGTGATGGTGGTGCCAGGACAGCCAAGAGGCAGTAGAGAAGACAGATGAGTGACTGGGGTCAAGAACAGTGGAGTTGTACCCCAATTTTCATGTATGCAGGAATATCAGTACATTCATTTTTCTTACTCATTTTTACATTTTGGGAGACAAGAAGAGTTCCTCGCAGCATATATCCTTTAAGATGTTTCATGATTATTAAGAAACTCCCCATGAGGGAGTTACTTGGATAATCAGGAAATAATTCCCCACCCATTTTATTAGGATTTTAAAAAAAAAAAAGTAATCTTTCCCAGGCAAAGAACTGCTCAGTTCAGACTGATCTAGGTTAAAAATCTACCTTTCTTGTAGAAAGACTAGTGGTCATAGGATGGCATTGTATGGTCTGTTGAGCTCCAACAAAATTCTGAAGCAAAGGAAAAACAGAGAAGAAAAAGAAACCGGAAAACCCCTAACATCTCCCTAAACAAAGCAAATCCAGGAACTGCCTGAGAGAATCATTCAGAAAAAGATCAAATTGCAGGCAAGCCATAGTGGATTGTATGTACCACACTGGAGCAGCAAGCAAGGCACGAAGCAAGGTCACACAGCAGAAAAAGAACTTGTTTCTGGTATCTACTTTTATTGCAATTTCACTTGGGATCAGTTTTCAACTAACAACCAATTTTGTCACAGCAAATGTAGAAACAGAATATTCTTTGGCTGAAAAATAGTTAGGACATTAAATACTATTGAAAACAGCTAAACAGCTTTTGCAGTAAACTTGGACAGAATTAGCTGTGTGGGGGACTTCATGAAGGATATTCCATAATCCAAAGCACTCTTGCAAAACACCAGAAGTACAATTCCCACAAAGAACCATGCAGAAAAGTTGAGTTAAAACAAAATATTATTAAATTTTAAATGTGGATATGAAATAAAGGCAAAGGAACATGCAGAGTAGACTGAATTTCCCATGACAAAGTACACCATTTTAGAGGGAAAGACTGACATTAGCTATTTCTGAGGTCACGGTTTTCCATAGACAGAAACTAGAGACTCTGTTGGTCTCCTGTGAAACTGAGCCATACAATGTTCCCAAGTCAATAGTTGTCCCGGGGTCCCATCTTTGAATAGGCAAAGAACAAACTACCATAGAAAGCTTCTTTAAACAAATCAGACCACTTCCTCTCAAAAGCAATTTGATTTGTATACCAAATGAGCTGAGCTTTATTAAAACTTTACAAATTTTGCATCAAAAAATCTAACGTTTCTAAAATTCTTAATTATCTCTGTTGCTGGTCATAACAAACTACAGCTAAATACTGCACCAGCTAGCTCTCTAAACTTAGAGTAGTTCTCTGTTCTTATCCAAGTGGTGAGAATATTTGGATAGTCCCTTTAAAGTTTCAACCTTTGCCACTTGATCCGCCAAGTCTTTTACACTACAAATGAGCACATAAAGAAACCCCCCTGACTGATGTTCTGCAAGCAGGTTTGCTGAAGAACACAGCCACCGTTATATAAATTTCTTTCCATCAACGCATTAAGACAACATCTGCAGTAATCACACCTTTGAGTGATCATAGACTAGGCATTTAGCAGTCATTTAACTTTTCCCAAAACTAGGAGCTGCATTTTTAAGTTTGGTTAGTTTTTCCACAGACCTCTTAAAAAACCACTACTGGATAGCATTAGTGATTAACAACAACCAAACCCACCAGAAACAAGAAAGCTAATTCTTCCATATTCAATAGTCATTCAAATCAGCACTGAAATGCTGTTACAGTATTTTTCTTTCAGTCCCTTATCCACACATTAATGACTTTCCATGTGCCCTGATAATAAAACTGTAATTATTTTCAACAGAGTTCGAGTTCTCTTGCATTAAGAAGGGACAAAAATGACTTAGGCTTTAAAAAAAAAAAGTCATCTGTATAGAAACTATCAAGAAATGTTAACACACAATCCCTAATAAACTGCAATACAAGTACAAAAGAAAGTGTAAATCTAAAGAAATTAGAGTCACTTTTTCAGCTTGTGCTTGTTTTAGTTTTTTATTAAAACACTGAGTCACCTCAGGCCATTTTTAGAAAAATATTTTTTCCAGTATTCTACTGAAAAACAAAAATGAAAAACAAAGGGAAAATATTTTATCTGTATCTTCATTGTGCTATTACATCTTTTCTATGTTTCTATTCTTTTCACTTGTCCTTACTAGGCATGTTTTAAATTAGAATAAACGACATAAAGGAATCTTGTGGGTAGTCAAATCCAGGCCTCTGTCACCACAAGAAACATACATAATAAAAAAAACCTCAAGCTTTTCAAGTTCCACCCTAAAAAGGTAATTACACATCTTCCACCTCTGTGCAGCTGGCTGCTGTGCCAGAACCCCATTCCTCAACAGGATACTTCTTTCACCTGCATACTTTTCTCATGGCCAAACTGTCAAGTGTTATTCTTTCTTCAAACAGGTCCTTTCTACATCTGCAGAGAGCAATCACATTTCACTCTTCATTTAGCAAAGTCTCTTTTTTTCTGTTGTTCTCCATTCATTGAGATGCATCCTCTTTTGCTTCATCAGTTTAAAGGGTATTCTCAAATGTACAAACTAATCTTTTCCAAATAAGAAACAAAACGGAAGCCAGACTTTCAGAGAAGGTGCTACCAATGTCTTTACAACAGCATTAATATCACCTGTACTGCTGAGAAGAACTCTCCCAACACATTCATCCTGCAATCACATTTGCTTTTTCCATAGCAGAATCCCTTTGGTGGCTCACAAAACACTGTGATTGACCAATACTCTTGTATCTGTTTCCTCTTCTGTAACTGACAGCTGATGAGCCTTCAACTAGGAAATTCTTGTTATTGGTCTCAAAATACACAAATTCATACTGTAATATAGTTGCCTCATGTTGTAACGAATGTTATAAAATTAAAGCTTTATAAGTGTTATCATTGGAAGTGTGAATAAAAGTGCACTAGTAAAAACATTCAGTATCTGTTCACAGGCTAGTGTGTTTGGTCACACAGGAATACTTTTGCAACGCTAAATGGAATGCGAAATCCTTATGAAACATGACTAACAGCTTTGTTACTGCAGGTACAGCAAGGTTTGGGCTCCATAAGCTTAAGAAGAACACCACTATTATCCCATTCAATATTAACAGAAGCTTATGTGCAACATTAACGTGTTGAGAGAGAAAAGATCAAAATAGCTCTTACAAGAGCCTATCTATCAAAATTTCAGCTTCGTAGAGAACTGGAAAACGGTCATGAATGTTCCTTGTCACAGCCATTTTCCAACTCTTACAAATAAAAAACCAAAAGTAGTATAAAATGACAGACAATTTCCCTAACAAAAAAAAACCCCACCCAAAACCCAAATCCAAGGCATGAGTTCTGCAAGTCTACATACAAATGCAATTTGAAGACAAGTTGAAGCCTTTATCAAGTTAAAAGTTAGACAGAAGATTACAAGTAAAAAAATCAAGATCCAAACTTTGCTAAAAAGTCATTCTGGTAAATCCGATGCTTTCTCACGTTAGTGGGTTACTGCATGCACAATGAAACCATTTATTTCAAGACCATTAATGTATATGCTAAGTGGAGGATGGGGATATGACTGAATGATATTATTTAATATTATGAGGTTCATTTTCTGACTGCCATTAACAAAACAACAGCATAAAGCAAGCACACACTTTTCTGGTAATCAGCTTTGAAAAGAGCATTTCAACTCTGCAAGAAGTGCAGAACTGTGTAACTAAGATCACAGAATGCGAAGGACAGTAAGGTAAGCAAAAGAACACAAATATCTTGGGATAAAGAGGTTTAGGAAAGTTTATATGAGAATTAGCTTCCTATTTGTAACAACTGAAAGTACAGCATTAAAGTAGTAAATGCTGTAAATAGCTTGAACTGTGATGTTTCCATGAAGTCTTAGGAATTTACAACGGATAACAAATAGAAAAAAAAGTGCTTTTAGAAGGTGGTCCAGTCTCAAGAACCACAAAGGCAGAGTGCAGCCCTGAGAGAAGCGCCCTGTGCCAGGCCATCCAGCTGCCAGGACACCGACTGCAGAAGTCCCCGGCTCCATGCCCAGCACCTGAGAGAGGGAATTTCCAGCTACACCTCCTACTCTTGTGCAGAGGCAGTGACAATAATTCCTACTATGCTCAGGAGCTCAAGTACCTGCTATTATCCAAAATCTTTTCCAAAATTCTTGAAGAAAGGCAGCAGGTCATATGGATTAACCTGGGTATGGCAGGGTCTGGCCTTCAGACAACCAGATCAATTAAGAACTCTTAAGAACTCTTTTTTTCCTCCTCCCTCCTGCCTTTTTTTTTGTTTTTGAGGGACAAACAGGTAAGAGTTTTGCAAGTACTGGGTGGGATGCAGCGCTAGGTCACAGAAAGGTGAAAATCAAAAAAGAACACAATGATATACTCTGAAACGCTGATACAGTCTACCATATAAAATGATTTATGTGAACAATTTCTACTAGAGGAAAACTAAGTTAATTATGCTATGAGGAAAAAAAAAGTGTGACTGAGCAAGTTCACCTGTAGTTCAAAAGCTAGGTAGCAACGAACATTATACAAACAAGAAATAAAGTTTAATAATTAATTTATTATCTCCAGTCATCGCATACTTATGTTTAGATAATTATTCAGGGCCTGAAGCGCCTGTTTCCTCCTTTCTGGGAAAGGAGGAAAAAATTGAATGCAATGGAACTGTGCCAGGTGGCACAAACTGACATCAAAAGAATAAACACAGCCCCACATGGCTTTGCAAAGCTGTGAGCTCAGGCTAGCAACAGCAACCTTTTTCTGTATAGGTAAATCACATTCACTTCTGATTAGCCAAAAGAGTAAGACTGCCTTTCGAATGGGATCGAATACTGTTATGAACACTAACAACAATAGACACTGAAGGTGTGTGAAACAGCATAATCACAAACATCAATAGTAGATGAAGATACTCATACCCAAGCCGCCTAGCACCATCCCTCACCTGCGTATTATTACTCCTCCAGCTGAAGGACTGCAGAGCATTACTGGAGCACACCTCATCTGTACCAGTGCAAAAGCATCCAGGCAGTGACTCCATCCACCAATACTGCTAACAGGTTTTTGGTGAAAATCAACTGCAGTTATCAACTATCAACCTGATGACACCAAGCTGAGTAGTGCGGTTGACAGGATGCCATCTGGAGGGACCTGGACAACCTTGAGAAATAGGCCCATGTGAACCTCATGAGGTTCAACGAAGCCAAGCGCAAGGTCCTACACCTGGGTCAGGGCAAGCCTCGGTCTCAATACAGGCTGGGGGATGAAGGGGTTGAGAGCAGCCCTGCCAAGAAGGACTTGGGGTTACCGGTGGATGAAAAGCTGGACATGAGTCATCAATGCATGCTCACAGCCCAGAAGGCCAACTGTATCTTGGGCTGCATTGAAAGAAGCACGACCAGCAGGTCGAGGGAGGTGATTCTGCCCCTCTGCTCCGCTCTCATGAGACCCCACATGGAGTACTGCATCCAGCTCTGGGGCCCTGAACATAAGGAAGACATGGACCTGTTGGAGCAAGTCCAGAGAAGAGACCACAAAAATGATCAGAAGGATGGAACGCCTCTCCTATGAAGAAAGATGGAGAGAGCTGGGGGTTCAGCCTGGAAAAGAGAAGGCTCTGGGGAGACCTTATTGCAGCCTTTCAGCCCTTAAAGGTGGCCTATAAGAAAGATGAGGACAAACACCTTAGCAGGGCTTGTTGCAACTGAACATGGGGTAATGGTTTTAAACTAAAAGAGGGTAGATTTAGACTAAATATAAGGAAGATATTTTTTACAACTAGGATGGTGAAACACTGGAACAGGGTGCCAATAGAGGTGGTAGATGCCCCATCCCTGGAAACATTCAAGGTCAGGTTGGATGGGGCTCTGAGCAACCTATCTAGTTGAAGATGTCCTTGCTCTTTGCAACAGGGGGCTGGACTAGATGACCTTTAAAGGTCCCTTCCAGCCCAAACTATTCTCTTACCCTAGAAGTTATGTGAACTGTAGAATACCAGTCTCTCACTAACTGCTGCAACATCCAAAGATGATTCTGCTAGACTTGGAAGGATAATATGATCGTATCTTACATGTAAGGAAGAAACAGTATAGGGAGTATGTTATAAAACTGCTTATCAAATAAGATATAGATGCCAACACATCTGAAACATACAAGCAGGGTACATTCACAACTCCCTATATATTCTATACAACCAAAGCTCTGGATAGACAGATGCATTGTGAAAACATTGTCCTTGAGACTTTTTACATCACAGGCAACTGTTATCCAAAATTTCTGGCAGTCCACCTTGTATCTTTACTATTCATGTTTTAACAACAAATGCGAAGAAAGCAGTACAAATCACTCAGAATAACCTGGCATACTGGCAACTTCTTGGCTCTAGTATGGAATTAATAACTTTAAGAAAGCATGCAAGGCTTGATTTCCAAGACAGATATCTTCTACCGAATAAATAATTAGTAAAAGTTTGATAATTTTTCAAACACAAAAGTCTTTCCACCCTTTCTGGTCTTCTCAGTAACAGCACCTTCCAGCCAAATTCAGCTTGGAAAATACAGCTTTGAATGGGGCATAATTACACTAACACTGTATGTCACAGCTTTTCCTCACCTTATTGTAAAGATGATGGAGCCAGGCGCTTCTCAGTGGTGCCCTGTGACAGGACCAGACGCAACAGGCACAAACAGAAACACAGGAGGTTCCCTCTGAACATCAGGAAATACTTTTTCACTGTGAGGGTGGCTGAGCGCTGGCACAGGTTGCCCAGGGAGGTTGTGGAGTCTCCATTCTTGGACATACTCAAAAGTCATCTGGACATGGGCTCTAGGTGGTCCTGCCTGAGCGTGGGTTTGGACCAGATGACCTCCAGAGGCACCTTCTGTAATTCTGTGATCCTAGCCCCTGACTGTTTCAATGACTTCCTTTCCCTAATTTGATGGATGTTAATCATATTTTTCCCCTCCTTCAACTTGTCTCAATATTAACTTAACCAAATTAAAATCACAGCAATTGTACTGAGGTACGTACAAACTGGAAAGTCAACTTTGTCTGAGACAAGGATAAAATCTTCATGCCTGCAAGCTTGTTTGCTGTTTTTCTATTTCACGAGCTGGTCTAAAACACTACTGTTCTAAGAAACAAGACCACATGCAAGCTACATGCATTTGGGTAAGACTGGAGAAGGAAAGTATGAGGGATTATCATGTTCAGACTAGCTTAACACTACAGTTCAGTTACCTAAATTCTCCTGAATACCAACTGGATAGGAATTAATTGCTTTCTTTTCTGAACACTTGTGGCTCTGTACAGCGAAGAGTTTTCAGCATCTCTTGGTCTTGGCAATGACCCCATGTGCCCAGTCTTCAGTTTGTGACTTTTTTTTTCACTTTTTTTTTTGTTTTTAAACATCAGGGCATTTGTGCAACTGCTACTTTCACTGAATTCAACCAGATGGATGAAGCTGTTGGGTCACTCATGAGCTATGACTTAACTATTTTAGTTGCTGTTGCCGATAGAGAGTACTGAAAAATTTGCAGTGGAGAGTACAATATTATTAATGATACTACTACTAACAGTGAAATGCTTTGAAACATCCTCTGATTCACAAATGATGCAATCAAGCAGAACTCAGTTTTAAGATGAGGTCAATCAGATTCAAGAAGGGCTCACACGATACCCGCTATAGAGACAACAATTCAGTCTGTTCCAGTCCCATACTCCTTTCTAACACTTTCATTGGGCTCACAATTCATATTCAAAACTGCGTTCCAAACATATTTAGGTCAAACAAAGAAGTTAACATATTGCTGCACTTCATTACCTCACCCTGTCTACAAAGAGAGCTGTGGCCACATCTTGCACACCACCTGTAATTTCTGCAGTAATACCGCACATTTCTGCAGATCAGATGGCAGAATGGCCATTTGGTATGATTCACAATATAACACTAAGGAATTTCACCTAGTCCCCACTTCTGTTCTGCATACAAGCACCAACTGCAACCATGCAGACCAAACTACCCACTCCAAAACCAACATGCAATCATTTCGCACACCAGAAAGGAGAAATAAGATAGCCTCCCTTTACTTTCAGCTAGTAAATATTTGCTTTCCATGTTCTGCATCTAACAACCATCCCGCTCCAGGCTGAAAGCAAAGGAGACAAGGTAGACCTATTAGACCAAAGAAGTAGGGGAAAACAGTTAAAAAATAATAATTAAAAAAAAATCAGTAATCCAAAAATCAAGTACGGGCTATTGCTGGTGCCTATAATAGCTTTCAGAAAGTCAAATAAACACTGTTTACTAGCAAGGAAATCTGAAGTTTACGTAACACACAAAATCTTGAGACTATTACTGAAAGTTATAAAGTGCTCCAAAGACTACAAATGGCCCCTGAGGAAATAATTCTAAAATAATAATAATAAAAAATTAACCAGAAATCACAAATTGCATTTATTCTGGCAGAAGACCTGTATATTTCTTGGAAATAAATATTAAAAACATTCATGTCTGTTCATGCTGGGTTTAAAACATGAACAGAAGACATTTGCTAGATTAACACCCTTGCTATCATGTTTTAAGTCTTTAAAGAATCACACAATAAAAAGTTAACATCTGATTCTCATCAGTTCACAAAGCAGTCCAAATTTTTTTTCATAAAAAAATATTAACTTTATTCCTCACTCATAATATAAACCAAGACAGAAAGTAAAGAGTTAAAGCTGTTTGGCAGCTGTTACTTCAAACTCCTTTGGGTTTTATAATTTGCAGAGCATGTCAGTTCCTCCACCCTGGAACTTTTTTAAAACACCCAAGCAGAGGAATGTCACAGCACGATCATCTGCCATCAGTACAGAGATACAACACAGCAGAGGACCTCCTCCTCCAAATCTGTCACTTGTAATAAATTACGGTGCAGCCAGGAGCTGACCGAGACCAAACAGACAGAGAAATCAAAATTGAAACAGTACGTACGATCGGACACGATCTATATAGAAGCGATGGGTAAGGCTGAAGACAGTAGTATGATTTCTTAGAGGGAGAAGAGACAAGGACAGAGTCAAAAGGCACTCCACACTGAAAGGGACAAACAAGAGCATAAAACCTTGAGCACTCTTATTAAAAAGAAGCAGTCTGAGGGAGTATTCAAGTACACAACACTGTTTTCTTGTTAAAGGTGCTCAGAAAGTAAAAACCAATGCATAGCACTAAAATGCAGACACAGTGAAATCAGATCAGAGACTAGGTCAGCGTTGCAAGACCTGAAGGGTANTTGAAACAGTACGTACGATCAGACACGATCTATATAGAAGCAATGGGTAAGGCTGAAGACAGTAGTATGATTTCTTGGAGGGAGAAGAGACAAGGACAGAGTCAAAAGGCACTCCACACTGAAAGGGACAAACAAGAGCATAAAACCTTGAGCACTCTTATTAAAAAGAAGCAGTCTGAGGGAGTATTCAAGTACACAACACTGTTTTCTTGTTAAAGGTGCTCAGAAAGTAAAAACCAATGCATAGCACTAAAATGCAGACACAGTGAAATCAGATCAGAGACTAGGTCAGCGTTGCAAGACCTGAAGGGTAAGCACCACATAGCAATCAGAGATTGTCTTTGAAGAGAATACCTAGGACAGAAGCTTTTGCACAACTGAACAAGAGAAAGAAATGCTTATGTTTATAATTCTTCAAATAAATGCCCTTTTCCCCCATAAGCACCTCTCTTCTGCACCTACAGAGAAAGGCTGTACTGTCACACAAACATCATGTATCACTACGTCAAGCCCCTGTGCCTAGACAATACAAACCACCTTAAAGCAGAGAAAACCAACACAAATAAAGAAGCTAACATTCAAAGACAGATAAACTGCTACTCCATCATTTCATAACCTTGCACTAAATTTACTTCCTCTAAAAGTATCCACTGCCATCAAACCCAAGCTGTCAGCAAGAACTAATGAACAGTAAATACCCTCTGGCTCCTACTCAGTATTGCAGGATAGTAGCTCTGAAGCAGTCCTCAGCATGTCAGCTGTTGGCAAATCAGGGTGGACACATTCTTCTCTTACCAGTTTAGAACAAGCAGCAAAAGCCAGTAAGACACAGATGGGTACCTTTTATATACACTCTTCTATTTTGTTTACCTCTTCCAACTACTTGCATTTTCATATGAACTTTGTTTCTACCTTATTTGCCTTCCCTACTGCACAGCTTACAACATTAGAAGGGGTCACAAAGCAGAACTTTTGCTATTTAGCTCCATGGCAATGAAAAAAGGGAAAAAAATGCAACAACTTGACAGGCTACAGCCCAACAGAACCCCAGCCACAAGCCGGGGCCCTCATGCACTACTGCTATTTACAGATATATAATAGCCAAGCAAGAAGTTACAGTGGTGGTACACAGTGCAAGCCCAGCATCTGCCTCCTGCAAGTACCAAAAGAAAAACAACGAGACATTTGTTCCAAGCTCACACAGCAAGGCAAAAACAACTGCACAGCAGCCACCGTTCTTCTGAATGGAAGCCAATTAGATGATTTTGCTTTTTCAGTTCCCCCAATGAGTTCATAAAATGTTTGTAAGAATCACCCTTTTATTTTAATTATTGCACAGATTCATATAATCTGGATGCAGTTACTCAAAAAGAAGCAGCAGTGGGGCTAGGATGAATGCGAAGAAGGGGAGCACAGCCTGTTCACTGCTGTATGTTCTGCTACACCAGCCCATGCCAAAGAAGCTGCAGTCTAGGATCCTCAGCGGGCAGAACGCCAACACAACAGACCTTTCTAAGTCTGGCTGCAATGTGTCAAAAAGAATACAAAGGACTGGCCAAAACCACAACAGTTAGTAGCCGTGAGATAATGCCACCACTGTCAAGCTAACCAAGCTTCCCTCAAGTAGGAAAAACACACCCAGGAACACACTGTTCTAGCTACAGCCCCACCTGTGCACATCCCTGCTTGATAGTAAAGGCCAGCAAAATGCCTTATTCCACCCAAACATTTAGCATCTCTCTCCAGGAACGTCTGAGCAACCAAATCCTTCTCAATCACTTCTGATAGGGATTAAAAATCTGTGAGAAGAACAAGACACATGAATGGGAATATTTCGGAAGCTGAAATGCAGCTGGAAGGACAGCCTGAAACAGTGTCAAGTTATGAGGGACAACTAACTCGTGAGTAAACACCCAGATAATACAACTTTTATAATCCACAGTTGGAAACACTGGTCAGAGGCAAGTTCAAGTGAATCTGACAAAGCATAAAATGCCTCCAGAATCACCACGAGGATGGACAGCCTCCAGAGAGGAAAATCAGGAAACAGCTAAGTCAGTCTTAGCACAACTCCCCAATGAACTACTCCTTCACACTTTGGCCTGAGTGTGTCCCTTGCTCTAAAGGAACCATAGCAGCCTGCTGAGGAGGACACATGTCCATCTCCTCTAAAACTCAAGGTGGTCATGACGGTGTGAAGAAGTTACTGGCCACTCCACCAAGGCCAATTTCTACACCACAGCTGCTAGCAACAGAAGTCCTCTCATCAAAAATGACAAGTGTGGCAGAAGATTCAGCCACCAGACATATTCTGAAGAAACGGATCAGAGTGTTTACAAACTGTACAAAAAGATCAATGTAGAAGACACGTTATGTTACCTACACATGCATAATTTTGTTTGATACTTATAAAGAAAAACACGGCATATCAGTTCCAAACAGTATGCTGAGAGTACAGGAGTAGTTAGAAACCAAGGACCTACTATCACTACCAAAGAGAACAACTTACTAGTACTGATTTTCACTATCGTAACTTGCAGAATGACATTATTCTGTCACTTTTATCTGTATTAAGAATATCCACAAAATTCCCATTCTCTTGTTACAAGGTATTGTGGCTTTAATTTAGTATCTTGCCTTACATCAGGGTAATATCATCTCAGAAATACGATTTTTTTTTTCCTTTGGTCACAAAGCATCAATACAGAATTACACAGGCTCTAGCATAAAGCACCACTGAATTGAGAAAAAGAAACAGAAATACACAGAATTCACCGGTTCTGGGTAAATACATCTGATTCAACATTCAGTCAGTTTTTAGGCTATCTTAACTATCTCTGGAACCCTACTTAGCTTAGTACAGATAAAAAGCTATAAAATAGGTCAGCTCTCCATTTTAATGCTAAGCACATTTGTGTTTTTAGAAAGGATAATTTTTAATAGTATCAAAGGCACTATCGCAGACTAAAGGTTGAATTATCTTGAGCTACAAGAAGGAGAAAAAGTTTCTAAGTGATATAGGTTTACATAAAAAATTTAGAAGTCTAATATTAAAATTCACTTTCTGTTGGAAATTTGTAAGAACTCCAGATAATAGTACATGAATACCATGAAAACTGCAGGAAAAAAAAGACCAGAGGCCAGTGATGCTTAATCAGAGGCCTCAACAGATTGTCTAAAAGTCTTGAAGAAGGAAGTTCACATGCTTATATACTCAATTAATTCACATGCCTTCTATCTGCTAGCAAGGGTTTATTTCAAATCTATTGCCATGAACAAGTAAGAACAAACACATCTGTATATGTTTGTGAGCCAAAGCTGCTTTGAACAAAGCAAGTGCGCAGAAAAGAAGACGGAACTTCTGGTGTTCTTGAAATAGCCACAGCAATCCAAGGACAAAATTGAAGCCAAGTATCCTGGATAACACATTAATTTCAGAGAATAATGAACATCTACAAAGGACAATCACTGTAAGTTGCTCAAAGTACAGTATATCATGCCATGAACACATAACTGAAAATGGTGGAAAATGCATTACAGTTTTACTGCTGTGAAGTAAGCTTTGATTCATACCATATGGCCTTACAAGACAAGCATGTGTGCACGTCTGCACACGTGTGCATGAATGCTGAGGTCTCCAACCCACAATTGTATCCATCCCGGTTTTCTAGTAGAAGCAAGGAGAAGACAGGAGGATTCCAGTAAACACTAAATTCATAGTTTTTCCAGAGTCATTCAGGAAAGCTAATCATACTGACTCACTATCACTACTTTTGTCTCAGAAACCTGGTAACTAATGCAAACTGAGATAAATAAAGGTGTGAAAATAATACCTAGCATCAATATAATACCTAGTTATGTTTGTATTTTTTCTCCTCTTTACGAGGCTTAAAAAACCCTCTAAAACCTAACAAAATTAATTATACTAGTATCAGAATAACTCATGACAGGGAAAGGGATCAATGGACATATCATTATGTTCCTTTCTTCTCCCCTATTCTGTTTATCATGGTATATAACATACAATATTTTTATTTTCCGCTCAGGCAAAGAGGTCCAGTGAATGCAATACATGGCTACATCATAAAATCATGGGTCATCTGTCTGGGTTTAAAATTAAAAAAAGCTAAACCAAATATTATACTAGGAGCACAGAGAACATTATTTGCAAGTTCAATTAGTTATCAGCAGACTTCTCTGAAATCAACATCTACCTGCATTGCCTCACTCTTGGAATTAAAATAATTGCTTCTTATGGTACTTTCTGCACTGTAACTACAGACAAGTTCTGACTTTTTAACAGCACCTTGGATTTGAGGTGTTTTATCCTCCTGTTGCTTAACAACATGAAATGAGATTCTGATGTTAGCAGCAACATCAAGCTTGTGAGTATGCTTGAAACACAGATTTGTTTACATGACTACTTTTGAAAATGTAGGTTGTCTTCTTCTTCTGGCAGACTGAAATAAAGTTAAAAATTAAGCTCAACTCAATAGGGAAAGGGAAGGTGAGGGAAAGAGCAAGAGGAAAAGGAGGAAGCTTCTTAGCACTTGTAGCTGGAACCCATTCAAACTTAATTTCCTACAGAGGAACTTTAACATGCCATCCTATCATCTTAATGCATTTTCTTTTTGCCCTTCCCCACCTTTCCCCTCCCCCCGTCCTTACTTTCATTACATATATATATATTCAGAAACTAAGCTCACCATTCATTTTGGGGACAAGTGGCTGTGTATCTACTTAAAAAAAAAATACCCTCAAATTTGAACATCACCGTAGCAGGTGGGGGTTGTCTGCCTTCCCAGGAGACCAAAAGCCAGCCCAGACTGCCAACGCACCACTGCACTGCCCACTGCCAGGCACTGTTCTGGCTTTACCCTTTACACTCGTGCAAGCATGACAAAGAAAAGCATGGAATGGCACAAAATCGGTGACTAAATCTAAAAATTATTTCACAAGGGTCCAAGAAGAAACTGCCATGACTGAGTGTCAGTAAATTCATTAAACCTCTCTCTAATCATTAAAGTAAAAACGACGTGAATTAAGACCCGACACTTGTGTGGCCTTGGTTTACTTCCCAGCCCTGACCAGTGTGCCATCTTGGTCACTGCACTTTCTCTTTACTCCTGACCTTATCTTCTGTACAATCCATATCTTCCCCATCCTGTGACTAGAGACCAAGCAACGAGTGTTTCTTCTCCAAGGAAGACACAACCTTTTATTAATACTAACTTTTACTATACAGTTAAGATGCTGTAAGAATAACTTAGAGATGCAACTCAGCAAGAGAAAGCGCTACTCCTTTTGGCAAACATATGCATCTCCTTAAAAGCTTTTGGGCTTTTAAAAGTTATTCTGAATTTTAACAAGATTTGGAGTAATGAAGGCTGCCCTTTATGGTCTCCACAAAGACACACCAGAAAGTAAGCAATGATCAGCCCTGCAACCCAATACTGTCAGATACTATTTGTTTATAGCCAGCCCCCAGATGTACCAAAGCTCTTTCACGACGGACTGTTTAGAGTACCGCCTTACTCACTGTTAATACGTATAGCAGCAGACAGAATGGCATGAGGTAACAGTGAGGCAATGAAATTTCTGCCCCACATAAGCATTATGGTCAGAAAACACTGCTGTGCATTTGCTCTTCCTCCAGTATATGCCTTCTTGGAAATGCTAACTTCACCACAGTTTTGTAAGGCACAGGCACACAGATTAAATAATACCTGGACTGAAGAAACACCTGAGCAAGTTTGGCAATAAGAATTTGAGCTTTGATATTTTCCACCATGCAGTTAGACTAGGGGTAAGGGAAGATGACACTTTGTCATTCTGAGTGGCTAACTGATGCAAGACTTAATACTTGAATGCATCAGAGATTAAAACACACCTTTGTTCATGTGCAATCATCCATGGTAAACAAGGATTCTCTACTGCTCTGAAGCAATCTACAAGGCTATCACTTATTTATAATAGTTTGATCCTGAGAGCTTATATAAACTCTTTTTTGATTTTTCTTCACCACAGAAGAACTTATGAAAGTATGGTGTATTCACTTAAAACCATGCATTAACTTGCACATGGGAATTACCTTTCTAGGACACCATCACAAAAACTGCTCTACTGTGTTACCTAGCTCCTCACCCCTCAAAACCCAAGGACTTTTTCTGAGCAGAAAGTTAGCTTGTGACACAACACTGCTTCGATCCCCTCTCTTAGGACAACATCTGCTGAGAGGGCTCAC
>VZSC01009419.1:35116-57710 GCA_013398225.1 Steatornis caripensis
CGCCGCCCCCCTCCTTCCCGCCAGGTGTTGCCGCGCTTACCTGCCACGGGGGGCCGGGTCCCACCCCGCCGCGCCCGCCGGTCGCTCTCTCTTTCTCTCCCCCCTCGCCTCAACGGCTGCAAAATGGCCTCCTCGGTGGTGCTGTCCTCAGCCGCAGCCCAGCGGGAGGGACGAGGCGGGAGACGGACGTGGTGGCTTATAATGGCACGGCGGAGACGTGTGGAGTCTCAGGGTGCCCCGCGGCCCAGCTGCCGCGCACGGCCCCTGGGCCTGATCCCCCTGCTGCTGATGTTGTATTTAAAGCCGTTAAAAAAAAAAGAAAAAAAACAACCCAAACAACCAAAGAACAACAGAAAATGCATCCATCTACTGGCTTTTACACAATGTTTTAAAAAAAATCCTATTGCGAACTGCACAAGAAAGGCAAACTTTGGGGTTGAAATGCTGGCACTGAAGGCCGAGGTGAGCCTCGGCTCTGCCCCCGGCTCGCAGAATCCCCGGGGACGTGGCAGTGCCGTGGCCTCCCACAGCTGCACAGTACAGGGCACCACAGCCGCAGCACCGTGCAAACTAGTTTTTTTGCAAACTGGGACAGTCTCCCTGGGGGCTTTCTCACTGGTAGGTTTTGCACCATCTGCAAGAGCATCTCTTGGTGTGCTTTTCTCCAGGCCAGCGGAGACAGAATACAAGGCCACGGCACTCATGCCTCCCTTCCCGGGCTCTGCTGAGGACCGTGCTTCCTAGGGGAGGGAGAACCGGGGCTCCTCAGGTTTCCTCCAGCGCAGAGATTGCTGCTACAGACAGCTATTACAGCAAGTCTTTACACAGCTGTGCAAAGCCAAGCCTCTGCCCCACGGGCTCATGGATTTCCCACGATCTGCTCCCAAACACTGCCAATGCTTCAGTTTGCCTATAAGACTGAAGTTTGTATACCTACAAGTTTAGTCTCTCACAGAGGTATGTTAGTTAAAGCCTCAGGTTTTATTTGTAACATGTTTTTAAATCTGCCATGAAAATGCAATGCATTACACATTTGTTTTTAGAAAGCAGTACAGTTGTTTACTTTGTCACTTCAGTATTTGACCAGAGTAGCTATCCTACAAGCTACAGGTTGTTCCTTATATGAATTTTATGAAGTTCTTGTGCCCCAGAAGTGTTGAAACTGATTTTCCAGTTCCTTTAAATTTAGAGACTCTCCAATTGATTACAATGTATTTCACTCTGGTTTTACCGTTAAGTAAGTTGTTCAAATACGTTTTCTGAGAGTTGATACATACGGTGTAGACACTGCAACTTTATCTTTTTATCCTGAGAGTATGGAGGATTTATTCGTAAAGCTCAGTCCTATAAGAAAAGTAGGTACAAAAAGGCTATTCAGTTCACAGAGGAGACCAAATGAGCAAACACAGATCATCTGATCTTACCATAAACCAAAGATTTCAATATTGTAAATGCATGTCATGTCTAAAGAGTTATCATCGACTAAGCATGGTCTGAAGAGCCCAGAGGATTTATAACAAAACTGATCAAAGTTTAGGGGCTGTTGTGACTGCGAGGCAACTCCTTCCTAAAAAAAGAAGGTTGGCTAAGTGGTAAATAATCACACATTATATAGCATCTTATTTGAGATTCCATTTCCCTTTCTCTGGATGTCCATGGATTTAAATTAGCATAAATAAGATGAGCTCACAGCTCGAAATGTATATAAAACCCGTCTCTGTCCATAAGGAAGGATAGAGCAATTTATTACAAAGAAAAATATGCATTTTCCTGAAAATAGTTGTATTATTTTCACAGAAAGCAGATACCACGGTCCTTGCAACACCAGTGGATAACACATAATGATTTGGGCTGGGAAAGAAATTAGATATTGCACTGAGAAATAGGATCTTGAACTGAATTTTGTCTAGAATTTACAGAATTTTCTGCTTAAGAAAGCAGAAAGCCGTTTATATAGGCCCCTCCCTTAATCATCTTTTACAAAACTAGGAACATTTTGCTTTATTACTAGTAAACAAGTGGTCTGTTTCAAGACTCAGTTTTGGCTCCATTTGCTCACTCGACCCATTATGCCGTGGATTTACAATTCAAGCAAAGGATGTTTCCTAATTCGTACTACAAGTGACAGGCATATGAAAGGTTAACTTTTCATCACTGCCTTCTTCCTTCAAAGAAAAAAGAATACTACTTGGAGCCACTCACATAGCACTTTCCCCTCTCCTGTGGCTGTGCTTTGGGAACTACCATAACTCATTGGAATTACAGACTGCTTTGGCCTTCCTATGTTGTTTGGCTACCTAACTTGAGTAAGCTACCTTAAAGTTATGAAATGCAACTTCATAAGGTTGGTGATCTCACAGCTTTTGGTTTTTACTTATCCTGGGAAATACAGCTCACCTATATGGATTCCATGACTAAGAGATGCCATCATATGCCATCTAGCACTTCACAGAAGCTGATTAGACATGAAGAAAAGATAAAAGCTTTTCCAGAAGTGGTTATTCACAAATCTTTTACTTCAAATTATGTATAAGTGAATATCTAGATCTTGATATTACAATATCGCATCTAACAATAACATGGCAGAGGATAAAAAGAAAACCCATATTTTTTATTATATTCCCATAAATATTTTGACCTACCAAAGTGAGATGTGGCTGCCTGATCCTAAACAGGCTATGCAGATTTTCAAAACACAAGCTATATATAATACCACACACTCCCTGTGTTAGCCCTCTTTATTGCAGCTCAGATATAGACTATGCTGGGCACACAGGGCTTGTCTCCTTCCTGAATAAGCCAAATTTATATATGTAATTATATGGTAGCATTCTCGTAAATGCACCCATTCATGTAATGAAACTGGGCTCTTCCTTCAAATAGCTTCTCTTGAAATGATCTCCCTTGCTTCAGTGAGCACTGAAGTATCTAACACTGACATACTGGTAATGCCATTGATTCCTGGACGAACACTCCCTGTGACACATGGGATAGTTCATGTCTTAGAGCTCAATTCAAATCCTTTTCAAACTTCAGCAAATATCAGTTATACTCCAGTCACATTTTCATGCCTTGTTTGCTGATACCCATTGGCTAGACACCTTTAAAGAAAAGGAGACAATTTACTGCAGTCTGAGCAAACAGCACAGGAGACGTGCCAGTAAATAACACTAATACAATAGTATGACCTAAGTCAGGCTCTAGTGAAGGTGCAGCTCTAACTCTGGTCATACATGAACCAGCAGTGTGCCCTTGCAGCGAAGAAAGTGAATGGTATCCTTAGCTGCATTAGCCCAAGTATTGCCAGCAGGTCAAGGGTGGTCATCCTTTCCCTCTGCTCAGCACTGGTGAGGCCACACCTGGAGTGCTGTGACCACTTCTGGGCTCCCCAGTACAAGAGACACAGGGACATTCTGGAGAGAGTCCAACAAAGGGCCAGAAAGATGATGATGGGACTGGAGCATCTCTCCTATGAGGAAAGGCTGAGAGAGCTGGGGCTGTTCAGCCTGGAGAAGACTCAACTCAAGGGGGATCTTATTAATGTATATGAACACCTGAAGGGAGGGTGCAAAGAAGACAGAGCCAGGCTCTTCTCAGTGGTGCCCAGTGACAGGACCAGAGGCAACAGACACAAACAGAAACACAGGAGGTTCCTTCTGAATGTCAGGAAACACTTTTTCACTATGAGGGTGACTGAGCACTGGCACAGGTTTCCCAAAGAGATTGTTGAATCTCCATCCATGGAGATTCTCAAAAGCCATCTGGACACAATCCTGGGCCACTGGCTCTATGATCCATGCTCGAGCAGGGGATTGGACCAGATGACCTCCAGAGGTGCCTTCCAACCTCAACCATTCTGTGTTTCTGGGATTTCTATTCAGAAAGAATACTTGAGCCCTAGCACTTGAAGTGCAGTTGGAATTAGCTGGCTGGACCTATTGCTACCCCAAGATAGGAAATGCTGTAGAAAGGAAAAATTTCCTTTCCCATTTGTCCAGTCCACGCTGAGGCTACACATTGTACATTCTTACATTGTACAAACAATGTAAGTTACATTTTAAATCGTACAAACAAATTTCCAAGTAGTTGACCATGCATATAAATATACTTAGAACATGTTTAGCTATTAATGAGCCTCTCTGTACCAATCATTAGTAGATAGACATGTTCAAAGAGTGCCTTGAAGAGTACATGGCTTACTTTGACGTTAGGCTTACAGTTAAAATTTTAAATTTTCTATGATGAGTAGTTTTGTAGACACTTTTGAGTGGTATGCTGAATATGCTTAAGCAAAAATTTGGGCTAATTAGTTCTTTTCTGTTCTCTCTCACAACTTCTAGTACAATTTTTCTTGTAGTGTTATTTCCATGTACACAAATGTAAATTATGAAGGCAGTGCTCAGGCAGCCAATGACAAATCTGTAACAGTTAAATATTTTCTGTATAGCAAGTGAATTCAGTGAAGCAAGGAGTGCAAGTATTTGTAATATAGACATACCTCTAGAAAGCTGTTATCTAGCCTTTCTGGTTGGTAGTACCAGTCTGTGCATTTGAGACTGGCTTTGAAGTACTTTTATCATTTCTAGCAGAGTCCTTGTTTACCAGCACACAGATTACTTTACATATGGAAGATCACACAAAACTAAATCTAAAAAAAAAAAAAGTGAACGTCAATAGTACAAAGCCCTGAAGATTATTTTACAGTGCTCCTGGTAAGCTCAGCCAGACACTGATTATGCGATATTCAACATTTCACATGAAAACTATAGAAGCTGTTTAGTCCTGGATCTTTCAAAGAGAAAAGCAAAGTTTTATGGCCAGGACAACAACAGCTTCCTATCCTTACCAGAAATCTAGCAGTGTTTGAGTATGACTGTTGTTTTAGTTGTAGTCATGCTGAGTGTGGATACCAAAACATAATGCTATCTTTGGCATAAATATCTTTTACCCTGAAGATCTCAGATAATTTCAATATTGACATACACATGCTGTGCTATTAATATGAAGGTCAACTAGTGCCTGTATGTGCTCATGAGGTAAAGAAATGTTTGCCTAAGCAAGACCTAAGTACTTGTTTACATAGAGAAGTCAGTGTGGAACAGTTACGTGTGAAATACAACCCCATACCTGACTGCACACTAAATCCCTTGGTAGACAACTGGATGTGGACCAGCTCAAGGCTTCGATAAATATTAGAGCTAAAAGTAGGTTTCATTGTGCTATTTCTATATTAAATAAAATAATATTTATCTTGTGGGAACTACCAGAATAGGACTAGGCTGAGATTAAAAAAAAAAGACTTGTAAGCATTGCCCAAAGGTTGCAAAGGAGAGGATAGCAGGGAGTCTTGAACCCAAAGGGAGGGTTTTAGGAGGCTGTCCTCCAGCAGCTGAGAAAGGATGGGGAGACAGTGGTAGATCTGAAGCAGTGATGAAAGGATGACTGAGGAGTCAGTGGGCTTCGGGACAGGAGAAGGAAGGATGAAGGAAGGGCTGCCTGGGGTCTGTGGAGCTTCTGGGAGCTGTGGGAAATATTAGCATCTGTGAGCTGGTGCCTCTCCCTCCAGCATGATCTGCTCAGAAGATGAGCAGATCCCTGCTGTCTTCCTTCCCAGATACCTTCTCCCTCTTTGCAGAAAACGCAGCCTCTGCTCCTGCCAGGGGAGATGACACATGAAGGGAAAGAGCAGGCTCAGGGCCAAGAGCAATGGAAGGGGAGAGCGGCATCAGGGAAGAAGTGAGATGGTAGTGACTGCCGCTACCAGCAGATCACAGACTCCCCTTCAAAGCGGCTGCTGTCCCTCCCACCCCAGCCCTTTACTTAGCAGGAACAGCAGCAAGTCTGGCCCTGTACATAGCTACAAAAAACCAAATTCAACTTCTCGGAGCAGTGAGCTCTGCTTAACCCTCTTGGCAGGTGAGCTGTGAGGAAACACCTGTCCCTTACTGGAATGAATGGCAGCTCCTGTAGATTGCCGTTCTGGGCAGCTGCCTACATCAAAAACTACTTTTCTCTATTGACACTGTTTGTGCAAAGCCTCCTTAGAATAGCTGAAGCACAGGGTTTGTATTTCCCTGAAGACTGAAACAACTAGCTGAACGATAATCTATCTTGGAAGAAGAAAAGGTCTGGACTGACCCGAAGGACTCCAAGTGGTCTACGGCACAGAGGTTTTTTTTTAAAAAGGCTCCATATGCTGCTGTTCAGCATTTCCCAGAGGCAAAAATGCCAGTTCAGAAATACTGTACAATAACCTATCAGTTTTGAAGCAACCCATACTTCTGCTGGAAAAGCATTTGGTGAAAGCATATGATGAAAAAGGCTTCCAGGCATTAGCCTGCCAGTCCAATGTAGAACTGCCAGTCTTGGTACCTAGATGTTTCCCCAGTAATAATACATGTCTTGGCAAGCCAGGCATGGATACTTCTGTTTGCAGGCCCTGAGTTAGGGCAGAATATATTCAAGTGTGCAACAGCTGGAAGTCTCTGTAAAACATGAGGAGATGCTAAAATTCACATGTGGCGATACAATCAAACCATTATAAACTAAGAAGTTTTATAAGAGCAGAGGACAGGCCAGAGAGGGCACAGAGCCTTGCAGACAGCTTACTAACAAGTGAGAACCCACTAGCACTAGGCTGAAGGGATTCATTTAATTGAAAGACAAAACACGAAGATAATCCAAAAATAGAACACTGACAAGCAACTCAAGGTCTCGGTATCTGACTGCAGATGCTCTAAAACAGAACTGTAGTTATGATTCTTTTTAACTTTTGTCAGTTCCTGCTCCAGTTCTCATACAAACTTTACAAAACTTTAGTCTTGCTTAATGCTGAGAGGCTAACCATGTCCTGGTCTTTAAGATTCAGTTCTTGTATACCTGAAAACAGAGCACCATGTATAATGCATCAAGTGCATACACACATACAGAGTTGTTTTCCTTACTCTTTACTGCATTAATTTCAGATTTTCAGTATCACTAATCCTAAATGTCCGATTAAAAACCAGGCACCTCACCTCCTCCCATCCCCAAATGGAATTATTTTGCACATTTTGTGACTGACAAGGGGTTTTTTGAACCTCTAGGATAGTTCTGTTTTCCAGCTTTTTCCTGCATTGCTGAAAGCTGAATTTAAAATAAAAAATATCTGACAGTTCCAGATGATCCCCTGACTCTGAGAGCTAAGGATGTACTAAGAGAACCAACATAACACAATTCTCAATAAAATAAGAAAAGGTGACAACATTCATACTAAGGATTGTTATAAGGTTAACACAGATTATAACTAAAAGGAAGTTGTTATTCAACTCAAAAATCCTTCTTTTCCCCTCTCTGTTATTTATGGCTCCATTTAGCTGAAGGGATGACTGTTATTCAGACATGAGCTAGGAGAATTTAAAACTTTCTCTAGAGAAGGCTTAGTTTAAACTCTGCTGGACACTACTTATGTGCTTGTCTGAACTGCCACAAAGCTCTTATGATACAACAAAAACTGACAGATTTAAATAAACTGAACTATCTTTGTGCTACATCAAAGGATAGCAAAAGCATACCAGCAAAATAGAAGCTTTCTAAGGTATCATCTTTGTGTAATGCCTTCCTAAAACCACTGTATTCCCTAAAGCTCTTGATAGCTTTTGACTAAATTTAAGAGTCTCCACTCTATTTAGTCGCCTTGATGAAATACACTCAAAGCAGTTTAGATCAGAGTTCCTCACCACTGAGTCACACCGTTGCTCTCGGTTGTCTCCCTCCATGCCACTGCAGCGGTACAGCTCTTCTGGAAGTTGATGGAGATACAAACACCCGCCCAGGAACAGCTCTGTTCTGGGAGTTTGTGAGTGCCTGTGCTTCCCTGTGCCTCCTGATGACAGTTCCTTCTGTTCCCTCCCTTTAAGTCAGCAAAAATAAAATGCACGAGAATCTTGCTTAATGGACTTAAGCTGTCATTAAGAAGTTCTTGTACAGATTTTAGACCTTTTGAAAGCAAACAGAAACAGAAACCACTTTATAAATCAATACAAAACTGGCAAACGTTGTTCTCAGAAGCCATAATCTTAGCAAGATTTCTAAAACTGAATTTCACTAAGGTTCTCCATTCAGCTGTGTCAATCATCTTTCTGCGGCTCCCCTTCCCCCTGTCTGCCTGTTACCTCTGCTCTCAGACTTCCTCTCACTCAGGACGCACTTCACTTACTCTCATGGTTTCAGCTACTGCCTATGTTACCAAAATCTCATTTATTTTTCAACTCTGACTTTTTTGTTACTTCAACCTTTTAGTTTCAAGCAGATGAGATTTATAAGTGGAAATCATAACCTTCTCCTCAAAAACCTTGGCCTTTCTTTTCTTTTATTATTTAAAAGCTGCTTACTGTTACGTCTCACCCATACTTCTAAACAGCACTTCCATTTTTTTCTTTCTCTTTCTTGCCATCTGTTTTAGATCACACGTTTATCCCAGTTTATCTTTCTAAACTTTACTTTATCCCAAACATGCCTACAGTTTTACCTAATTTCAATTACTACAGGTCCCTCCCCATCCACTCCTGCCTTCCTACTTCAACTTATTTCCTTCTTTCATCTAAATTGAGGAACAGTAGGTGTTGACCTGATCAGAATTCACTCCTTATCTTTGGTGTCAATACACCTGCTGATTCAAACAGAAAATGCTGCGTCGGTTTGATTCATTGTTTCTTCATAAGAACTGGAGACTTACCATTTTTAAAGTTAAAACTCAGGGTTTTTTCAAATGCAGTTATGCAGCAGCTTAAAAATAATTCACAGTTATTGGTAATTTACAAAGAGAATTATATTGTAATCCTGGAACCTCTGTAAAGAATAACCTTTCAGTGTCTATCTAAGCCAAGCTTGACTTTTAAAATGTTTCAGGTGTTCATTTCACCACGTTATGCCACCAGACCTTAATGGAAATAATTTTGGGGATATTTTATCTACCTAGTTAAAAACAAAATATCGAGGCAATTATTGATGTAATTTTCCCCAGTGACTGGTCTGCTGCATCTGATTGCCACACACATCCCATCACAGCTTAGTATCTCTTAGACAGCTACAGCTGTGCCAGCAATGGCAACTAGTTTCTTAGCTCCCAGGGGCCCAGCTTTGAATTAGCTAGTGCTAAACAGTGTCCCTCCCACTACAAGTAACATGATGCACATTGCAATGTTATTTTCTTTTTCCTTGTGTCAGTAAACTCAAGCTCATTATTAATGTCTTCAAGCTCACATAGAGCTTGCTACCAAGTTGTTTCAAGTGATGCATAAGTATTAAATTCTACAATATTAATATGTGGAAACTGCTTGTTTTTTTCACATGTATTTATGCTTATAAATGCTTCTGATTATTTACTTGCTATTATTCTGAGTCTTTTGATTTCTAGAGCTCATAGTCTCAGGAAGCATCTTGGTGTACTTGTGCCTTTTCCTTGTTCTGCCATCTCCCAACATTTTGGAAGCAACCAAAAGCCAACCCCATCACCCTTAAGATCTTGCCGTTCCCTGCAACCTTTATGCATGGAAGTAAAGATAGTCACAGTCGTGCTGTTCTCAGGTTGCCCCAGAAGACACCAAGCGCGCCCATTCTCTGTGCATAGCACAGAGGGAGGAAGCGATGGAAATGAGAGAGGACATGTGAAGCAAAGGGTCAAAGGTGCATCTGGTGGGGAAGGAAGAAAGGCAATGTCAGAAACCTGTTGGAGGAAGGTGACCAAAGGACTGATGAACAATGTAAGTGTTTTTGTCAGCTAGGGTAAGAGGACATGACAGTGCTCTCTATGCCAGAGTTTAGGAGAGAATTACCTTAGTGCCTGCTTTAGTGAAAAGGAGATAGCAGCTCTTTCACTATGCATTTAAAATACAAATGATAGAATTGATAATGAAGGGGGTTCACCTGAAGACTAAAAAATTAAAAGGCAATTTATTACTATATTTAAATACTCTTCCTTTTTTTGTGGTCCACTGCTTTTCTTTTCTGAGTGCACGGAGGCTGAACACCTAATGTAATCTAGATTCAGGCAAGAAGTTAATTACCATACTGGCAAATATTTATACACTTGTGTCACGACTTTTCCAGGTCAGGTTTTGGGTATCTTCCCTTGTATTTCCCTGTATACTTACTAGAAATGCACAGAACTCTGTCTGCACTGTTCTCTCCTTTTCATTTATCCCTATATTTGTCCAGAGTGTATAGATACGGCTGAACCACCTGTTCAGTTGAACTGCAATACTTTTCATGGTAAGTTTGAATTATACTTGATACACAGTAGATCATATTGACTGAAGCACAAATATAGAACCCGTCACTAACTGCTAATTAAACCTGACATCTGTGCTTTTTGTTGATTACAAATGTACCAGAATTGAATATTTGCTGAAATTTTTATTAAATGACATTAAAAAGATAGGAGAGCGGTTATTGTCTCAGTTGCTATCTGAGAATCAGCTCTTCCCGTTCTTTTGGAGGACTGTCTGCCCGAAACAGATGCCGCCACAGATTTCCAAGGGAGGGGAGCGTGAATGAGAGAAGGAGCATCTGCACGTGGTTTCGCCTGAATTACTCATCATCTGGAAAAGACAGAGCTTAAGTAGCGTGCAATGTGAAATGCGAAATACTGAAATGATGGGTAGGACTGTATTATTTGTCTCATGAGTTAATAAGACCCGGCATCATAATTCATCATAAATGTAACTGGCTGAGAGACACTTGTTTTGTGATTACTTAGGAAAACACTGGGGTTTCTCAAGAGGCACAAGCCTCAGGAGATGGGGACTGAAGCTTTGTGAAATTGCTTTGTGTCTGGCATTCTGAACCCTTTGACTGATATGGGCAGGACTGGCTCTGAGAAAGGCAAAGTGGATAGTTGCCTATCAGAGCAGAGTCCTGGGAGCAATAAAACGCTGCTGTCACTGAAGCAGGGATCAGCTGCTTCTAGAAAGGCAGCAAACTTCTGGCTTTCCCAGGCCCTTCCCCTTAACTCTGCTCACAGCCTCTGCCTGATCTGTTGGTGTTTCCCACCATGCTGACACACCATATGCCTGCTCTGGTTATGTATTACCCAGTTA
Source organism: Steatornis caripensis (assembly GCA_013398225.1). Classification (NCBI taxonomy): domain Eukaryota; kingdom Metazoa; phylum Chordata; class Aves; order Caprimulgiformes; family Steatornithidae; genus Steatornis; species Steatornis caripensis. The sequence continues at coordinate 46,195 of VZSC01009419.1, forward strand.
AATCTTACACCAAACCTTGTGCTGCTTCCTGAGGAATATTCACCGCCCTTCACTGAGCACTCCTACATGCCATGCTGCTCCAGGAACCGTCCTCCAGCTGAACGTATGTCTTCTGTAAAGGAAAAAAAAAAGTGTTATCAGCCCCTGCGTCCAACACAGAGAAAACTACTGACGGCAAGACAGTTTGTGGCCATATGTTGGGAAGACAGGGTAGAGACTAATAAGAAATCTAAAAATATTTTTTTTCCCCAGGAGGGAAGAAACTTACGAGACTGCTGAGTGTGGGATTGTGGAATAATGTCCATAGATAAGAGCCAGGCTATCCACCTAGTGCGAGGCTCAAGGACACAAGGACTGCTCGGCTTCTCTTACAACCTCTGTACACTGCAGAAGAACAATATGGGGGACAGGAATCAGGAAAGTATATTGAGCTCACTCATTGACAAGAGATGGTATGGCTCATCAAACAGAGAACCAATGCGCCACAAAAACTGAGATGCAGACTGTTTCTGCTTCCAGCTGAAAGCATGCCAAGTAAAAGACATCCATTCCAATGTGTTTTCCAGAGCACGATGAATGTAACTTTTCTGGGGAGACACAGAAAATGAGATGTGAACTCATTACATGTATCTTATGTGATTTTATCTAGCTTGAGAAAATGAAGAGAAAAATGAGTGGGTTTGGCCCAAGAAAAGTACAGGCCCAAAGCTGGGTCACAGAGTTGCAGAGAGTGAAAGGTGGCTCTGGAAGCCCTGTATTTGGCCTGGTTGCAGGGACATTATTTGAGCATGAGAGTGACTCAGACTAGTCCCAAAAGCTATGCTGTCCAAACGTGCACTGAATTTGTCTGCCTCTGTTTCAGACTCGCTCAGCATATGCCAGCCTGCTTTTGAGATGTGCTGGCTTTGGGTTGAAGGACTTCAGCACCTCTGACTGGCAGGCACCGTGAACTTAGGAATGTTTAGAAACAAGATTCCTATTAAAATTAAGGACTCAGGGTCGTCATAACCTACATAAATGCTACTGAAATGTTGACTGTAGGAAACTGGAACTCTTCAAATGTTAGGCTTAAGCAAGTATGCATGCACTTGCATGTGGATACACACAAACTATCGAAAATGGAAATCTAGTTGTACCAACATGGAAAGTTCTACAATTCAAGCATGCTTTTCTTGTATTTCCCCTCCAGGAAAAGCATTTGTTTATCTATTTGCAATGTCACTGTGGAATACTGTCCTTTTTCAATCTTTATGTGTATATTGTTAATGTATACATAGACAGATATCAGGACAGATAAATACATATTTGATTCTCGGAGAAGCAAGGGTGGGGGTCAGCAAAACTGCCACCTTGGACTTCCAGAGGGCAGACTTTGGCCTGTTTAGGAGCCTGGCTGACAGAGTCCCTTGGGAGGCAGTCCTGAAGGGCAAAGGAGTCCAGGAAGGCTGGACACTCTTCAAGAAGGAAATCTTACAGGCGCAGGAGCGGGCTGTCCCCATGTGCTGAAAGATGAGCCATTGGGGAAGAAGACCACCTTGGCTGAAACTCTGCGTAAAAAAGGAGAGTTTATGGCCTTTGGAAGAAGGGGCAGACCACTCAGGGGCACTACAAGGATGTCGTGAGGTTATGCAGGGAGAAAATTAGAAGGGCCAAAGCCCAACTAGAGCTTAATCTGACTACTGCCATAAAAGACAGTAAAAAATGTTTCTATAAATACATTGGCAACAAAAGGAGGGCTGAGGAGAATCTCTATCCTTTATTGGATGTGGGGGGAAACATGGTGATGAAGGATGAGGGAAAGGCTGAGGTACTTAGCGCCGTCTTTGCCTCAGACTTTAGTAGTAAGACCAGTTTTTCTCTGGGTACCCAGCCCCTTGAGCTGGAAGGCAGGAACGGGGAGCAGAATGAAGGCCCCATAATCCTAGGGGAAATGGTTAGTGTCCTGCTACACCACTTAGACACATGCAAGTCTATGGAGTCAGGTGGGATCCACCCAAGGGTACTGAGGGAGCTGGCAGAGGTGCTCACCAAGCCACTTTCCATCATGTATCAGCAGTCCTGGCTACCTGGGGAGGGCTCAGTTGACTGGAGGTTAGCAAATGTGATGCCCATCTACAAGATGGGCCGGAAGGAGGATCCAGGGAACTACAGGCCTGTCAGTCTGACCTTGGTGCCGGGGAAGGTTATGGAGCAGATCATCTGGAGTACCTTCACACAGCACATACAGGATGACCAGGTGGTCAGGCCCAGTCAGCATGGGTTTATGAAAGGCAGGTCCTGCTTGACTAACCCGATCTCCTTGTATGACAAGGTGACCTGCTTAGTGGATGAGGGGCTGTGGATGTTGTCTACCTAGACTTTAGTGTAAAGCCTTCGACACTGTTTCCCACAGCATTCTCCTGGAGAAACCATCTGCTCATGGCTTGGATGGGTGAACTCTTTGCTGGGTAAAAAACTGGCTGGATGGCTGGGCCCAAAGAGTTACGGTGAAGGGAGTTAAATGCGCTTAGTGGCCAGTCACAAGTGGTGCTCCGCAGGGCTCAGTATTGGGGCCACCCAATACTGATCTGGACAAGGGGAGCAAGTGCACCCTCAGCAAGTTCGCAGGTGACACCAAGTGGGATGGGAGTTTTGATCTGCTTAAGGGTAGGAAGGCTCTACAGAGGGACCTGGACAGGCTGGGTCAATGGGCTGAGGCCAACTGTATGAGGTTCGACAAGGCGAAGTGTTGAGTCCTGCACTTGGGTCACAACAACTCCATGCAACGCTACAGGCTTGGGGAAGAGTGGCTGGAAAGCTGCCTTTTGGAAAAGGACCTGGAGGTATTGGTTGACAGACGGCTGAATATGAGCCAGCAGTGTGCCCGGGTGGCCAAGGCGGCCAACAGCATCCTGGCTTGTATCAGGAATAGTGTGGCCAACAGGACTAGGGAAGCCATCGTCCCCCTGTACTGAGCGCTGGTGAGGCTGCACCTCGAATGCTGCGTTCAGTTTTGGGCACCTCACTACAAGAAAGACATTGAGGTGCTGGGTGTGTCCAAAGAAGAGCAACAAAGCTGGTGAAGGGTCTGGAGCACAGTTCCTATGAGGAGTGGCTGAGGGAACTGGGGCTGTTTAGCCTGGAGAGAAGGAGGCTGAGGGGAGACCTTATTGCTCTCTACAACTGCCTGGAAGGAGGTTATAGTGTGGTGGTTGTCAGTCTCCTCTCCCAAGTAACAAGTGATGGGATGAGACAAGATGGCCTTAAGTTGCATCAGGGGAGGTTTAGACTGGCTATTAGGAAAAATGTCTTCACCTAAAGAGTTGTCAAGCATTGGACCAGGCTGCCCAGGGAAGTGGTGGAGTCACCATCCCTGGAGGTATTTAAAAGATGTGTAGATGTGGTGCTTAGGGACATGGTTTGGTGGTGGACTTGGCAGTGCTAGGTTAACGGTTGAACTTAATGATCTTAAAGGACTTTTCCAACCAAAACAATTCTATGATTCTATATATGTACACATACAACCATATCTGTGCATGCCACTTGTAGGCTAGGCCTATATAAATATATATATATATATATATATATATATATATATATAAGAAAAGTATTAACTGAGTAACAGGCTTTCATTCTTTGTTGAGTTTAAAGTCTGTGGAGTTAGTATAATTCTTTAAAAATGGCTGTACTGTGTAAGGGCACACAAACCTTACACATTCAGCAAAAACACATTGACAAAACAAAAGCACATTGGTAAAATCTTACAGCTCATGTTCTTACTTTCCAGTCACTAAGGTGTGCTTCAGAATAGAGTCATGACATTAGAGGCAAAGCATGGCAGTGACTGGAGTCCAGGCTAATAAACCCTGCTGGGATAATTAGCATGACTTCCCTGCTATTGCCATTAAGAGACATTAAACTGAGGGAGAGCACAAGGAGGAAAACAGAACTGGAAAGGACCAGACAGACAAAGATGAAGTCTAGGGATTGGGAAAGTGGAGAAGGTGGCTGCAGGGAGCTCTGGCTACAAAAATGTTTGGAACAAATATTCTGTAACATGATCTAATGGTCCCAGCTGGCCTTAACCCTGATGGAAAGGCTTTGTTTAAGAACTATAAAAAACTTTTCTCATAAGCTATGAGTGTAATCTAGGAAGAGAGAGAATTTGTCTGATCTGAATTATGTGGTCTTTGTTCACACTGTATTCCTTACTGCATCTAGGGAACAATATGAGAGCCCTCCTGTGGCCAGCTGAACACCTGTAAATTCCCTTGGTTGCAGTCAAAGACAAGACAGCCCAGTAGGTAATGTGTCTGCTTTCTTGTTCAGTGGGAGTAAGTTGTTATTATCACAGTATTTATTGTGTCCACAGTGACAGAGGCGTGCATGGCACTCTCAACAGTAAATCAAAGATGACTGGCCTCAAACACCTATCATCTAGGTTAGTGCACAGACACAGCAAAGTGAAACACAGGGGTAACACTTGCACAGAACATAACGCCTTATTATCTATTGCTGTAAGTTGGCACAACTCCACCAGCACAGACAAAAGAAGGCAAGTAGATCGAAGAGGTAGCCATATGGAGCACTTTAGCAAAAGGCAGTAGACCTGAAGTGGAAAGGATGGCTCAGAGCACCAGTCTGTGTCTTCATACGCAATGCACAGAGATTTACACCAACATAGAACAGATGTGAAATTCTGTGCTATTTTTGACCGATTGCTTTGTGGAGGTGTAGATACTGCACAAAATGCCCAGCAGAATTCTTGTTAATAGTCTCCCACTTCTACACAACATGGATTCCACCAGGCTAATCCTCATTCACATTGACTTGGTTTACAGCAGTATCAGACCAAAAGGATTCAATAACATAAGAAAAATTGAGAGATCACACTTTCAATATCAGTTACCTTTCCCGTAAAATTTTTCCATTTGCTACAGAGGAAGACAAAAATTCTATGCAGCCTCTTAGAAAAGGGACTAACTGGTCTAAGTACACAGACACCTTGAAAGGTTAGAAAAAGAACAACAATTATAAAGAATATGAACCAAAATAATCCCTTTTAAGCTAAGAAATTTGACATCAATTTAGCCCTTTCATAACTATAAAAATGCCTTGCCATGAATTAATTTTTATATAGTCAAATTCAAGAAGACATACTGAGAAGTGTCAGCTTAGCTCCTCCTAACAGATGTGCTCTGAGCTTAGCACGAAGAACCAAGCGTGTGTCCTATGCAACATAACGCATTACGTTACCGAGCTCTTTAAATGGCTGTAGATAGCTGAATACCTTGGAAGAACGGTCAAAGATCATTTACACAACATTTCTGATGATTTTCCTTAGCATGAGTAGAAGTGCAGGAAGAGAAAGCAGTTTTTAATCCTTTCATACAACATTGATCAGTGTTGCCTACCCTGCTGTCGCAAGGTTTTCATATTTGTAAGTCAAAGCAAAATGCTGTTTGAATAACCTGTATCTAGTTTTTCCAGCAGTAGCTCAACATTACCCAAAGAAACTTAAATAGTCTCTCCATGAATTTTTTCCGTTTCATGACTCTTCTAGACTCTTGCATTTAGCTGCTCTTGCTTTCCTTTTCAAGCATATGCAACAGGTGACAAACTCTGGCTCAGTGCAAGAAATTCAATGTGTGAATTAAAATCTCTGCAGATCCAAACCGGTCTGAGCGGTGGTGGCCTCTCCTGGTAGTACAGCCGGTTGATCACTAGATGGTGGTGGTGCACTGTCACCTGACGCAGTCGGCCAAGGGCAGTACCTAGGTGTTAAACCATTTTTATTTTAGAGCAGACCAGTAACAGCCTTGGGAGATGACTGGGTTTTTAATATACCAGAACATTAAGAAATGAGAAATGCTAAGTATCTGCCTCTTTTGAATGACAGAAAAGCTGCATTTTCCTTTTATGTTTTCTTTTTCATAGAGTTTAAGGAAACTTCTGAACTTCCTTTTTCAGCATCCTGTATTTTATTCTGTGGGAAGACAGTTTTTGCTGTTTTCATATACTAATCAAAATTAAAGAAGCAAGGAGAAATATTATAAAGAGCAGGAAGATGCCTAATGTAGTTGTGAAACTGCAGAAATCCTGCCAACATAGTCATTTGCCACTTCCCCCCACATTGACTTTGTCACAGTGACATCTACCTGGGCGTGAAGAAGAGGGTGAAGGAGCTGGTTCCAGTTTCCGTCCCCCAGGCAGGCAGGACGGAGAGGGGACATCCTTCACCTGTTTTATAGCAGCTGGGTCACGTATGGGATTCTGGTGTGACTTTATCTCAGAGGCTTGACCTGTTTTCACTGTGGCAGGTATTTTAGAGCTTCCTCCTAGGGATATATATGGCATCATGCATCTGGAGCCGGTGGGTTTGTCATGATGATGGACTGTATTGATCTTGGGGCCTCTCCTGAGAGTGGAAGGAGCGAGGTCTTGGACCAGGACCACAAATGAGTGGATTAGAGCTGCCTTTCTGAGCAGTACAGGGTGCTTAAGCTTTATAGTACAACCTCTGATGTAAGTGATGTGCTGAAAGCGGTATCTAAAACATTGTAGACTAGGGGCCGCATAGCAGGGGCACATCAGATTTCCAGTTGAACATGTTTGCCACCCCCTGGGCAGGCTGCAGATTTGCCTGTTGCAAACTTGTAGTTACAAGTATTTACAAATGATGGATGATTAGGGTGTAGAATGCATAGTTTAACAGTAGAGTATACTTAAATATTTCTAAGCTTTTGTTTACAATTTTAGATGTAATTACTCCAGAACTCGGCAGTGACAGAATCGTACTAATACCTTTAATTTGAGGTTCACGCGTGCCATCAAAAGCAAGACTTTTTCAGTTCCTAGGTCACACCGACTATGAAGAGGGATTGAGAGAGAGAGAGGAGCTTCCTAAATGACATTACATGCATGCAAAATAAAAGCTAAAAGAGCAATTTCATTTGGGCTGCGCGTTAAACCTATTATGGACATAAAACCAGGCGTAAGTCAAAGTTGAACTAGTAGTTGAGAATAGAGTGAGGAAGCTGATCCAAGCTGTTCCTTTTCCTCAAGCATCTGGTGTCAGAAGAAGAATCTGGAGAATTGAAGAGGGAAGTCCAGAGGACTTGGCTGAAAGCATCTTCCCACACTATTTTTTCCTATTCTGTTTTGGTTTTGGTCCTACCTTCAGCCAGAAACAGAACTGCACCGTGAAGGTGGCTAAGTCTTTGACTCGTCTCAAAAGCACTAGTAAAAGTTGGGCAGTGAAACAGAGAAAAACGTGTCCCATGGCTAGCAGGCCAGAAACAAGAAATGACCTTTTCAAATTTTCCCACGAGTCAGATTATTGTTTTTTCCCCTTTCCTCCCTCCCTACTTCACTGTAATTTTTCTATCACCTAGAAAATATAAGAAATGCTTGTTTAAAGATGTAATATAAAGAGTAATTCCCATGTTGCCCCTTCTGGATTTGAAAGCTGCTAAGAATTTATTGCTTGATAACGTGACATTTCTGAGGGCAATGGCTATGTAAATGCATCCTTATACTGTCTCTGGGGTGCCACTGCAAACAAAACCCACAATCTCCACAGGGTAATGATATCACCTTTATATGACTGAATACAGAAAATGGAAAACCATAAAAATAGTCTTTTATGAACAGTTTCTCCTTTATTAGGTCCTGGGAAAATGTGTATTGCTTCAAAAGGAAACAAAACTGTGAATGAGGGAGAAATTTAAATAATTTTTCATGGTACCTTTAAATATTAAAAAGTGAATACAATAAAATACAAAGGAATTCAGAAACTCATCTCTGACTGCCCAGATGTAATTAATTTTGCACTATGAAGATGTCAGTGCAGAAACATTATCCATGTCAGAAAACAATCAAGTCTTAAGATAAAATTAATATCTTCCAGAAAAATCATACCACAGCTTGTACTGTAAGGCTTAGTCATTAGTGAAGTTATTTAATATAGCTGTTTCCTCATGCAGTATAATTAAAATGATAAGTTAACCATAGTAATGACAGTTCTTCCTTGATTAATGTATACTGTTCTTACAGTCTGGTGGTTTTCAATCTTGGTAAATTGGGCCCAGAACCTCTGTATGGAGTCACAACGTTTTTCATGCAAATGGAAGTTCTAACCTTACAAAGACTGAAGAAAATTTACCTGTCTAAATTTAAATATGTCCAGTAACTGGATGGAGCAAATAGTCTTCTAAGGAATATGAAAGTCATGAGTATTGCAGAAGGAGAATAAATATATATTTGATTTGGATATATATATATATATATATATATATTTGATGTAGTCTGAAGGTTAGTTATCAACCACACCTACCCATTTAACATCAAATCTATTTTTCTTGGGCAGATACGTGACAAAGGATTCAGGGACAAGGCCCTACCTAAAGAAAACTATAATTGTCAACATTGCAATAAAAATTACCAAGCTCCCTCTGTTCCTTACCATGCTATAAAGCACAGTACTGCACTCCCTGTCCCAGTAGATGACGCCTATCTGCAAAGAGAGACAGACAATAAAAGCCAAAATTTGGTCTTTAACTTTGACTTGAATTTAGTAATTTATTTTGTGCACACTATTCCCTAACTGAAAACGTTTCAAAGAAAGCAACATTGAGTATTAAGGGTAAGTTTTGTACTTTCCAAGACATGCTACAGGAACTTTCCTGTTGTCTGAAGAGCTAATGAATTTTTGAAGACAATACTTCAAAATGGCCACTCAGCTGATTACCTCTTTCTGCTGCTGTTGACAGACTTATAAACAGTACTCGGAAGACTTCCAGTACCGGGAAGGGCTCTGCGAGGTTGCTCTCACCATTCTTCTGCCTCAGGCTACGCTCAGTCTCTGCAGCCTGTTATCAACCACACCTGGTGACTGGGACTGAGTGGCCCAATTCACTCCCCAAGCATCTGATGTCAATGCTTCACTGCCCTACCTGTTCAGAAACACCTTCTAACATCTAACCTAAATCTCCCTCAGTGACATATAAGCATCTTACTTTTTGTCCTATCCCACACGAACATAGCAAACTTTCCTCTTTGCAGCAGCAACTTCTTACATGTTTGAAGCTTATTGCTGTCTCCCTCCTGTCTTCTCTTCTTTTGGCTGTCAATCTTTCCAGACAGCTAATCATTCTTACTGCCCTCCTTTGGACCCCTTCCAGATCATCTACATTTTTCTCCAAGTAACTGGAGTTGCCTGACATCCCTCATAATATAGGATTTCCCATGTTTAAGCCTCAAAGCTCACATGCTTTATTAAAAACACATGATATATTGCCTGCTCTTGTATTTCCTCTTTATTTTAATAGCAGACATGGGTTTTGAGGCTGAAACATAGAGAAACCTGCAGCTGCTTTCCTGCCCCATTCTTCAGAGCTGCCTTTGGCAGCACAGATCTACGACTTCGATGTGGCTGTGACAGAAGTGAAAGCCAGGAGCTGGGGAGGTCTGAAGAGCAATGCACACCCTGAAGCACCAGGAAGGCATATCAGTGTTTTAAAATTCAGAACCCATCAACACATCAGACGTAATCCTCCTGCTAAGGCCTCACCAACATAGCAAGAGAAGAAATATTCCCATGTTTTGTATGCAATGCTTTTGTTTATGCAGCTCAGGAGATGACATTTTAGGTCCATGACTTATGTTCGACTTAGGATTTTCTATGCTCTCTCCTCTGCAAAATGCTATCTGGCCAGTCATGCTCTGTCCTGTATTTGTTGGATTGCTTACATCTGATTACCTAAGTATCTTGTCTTTACTGAACGTCCATGTTTTTCTTATCAGAACATTTTTTTAATTTGTCAAGATCACTCTTACTTTCAATCCTGTCCTTCATCACTCTTGCTGTTTCTCCCAGCCTGGTGTCATCTGTGAATTTAATAAGCATACTCTCCTTTAAAGCATACAAATTACTAAAAAACCCATACTAGAACCAGACCTTGGACAGACCTTTGAGCTATATCTGACATATCTTTAATTTCAACAGAGAATCATGTGCTGTGTTATCTGGAGAAAGTCAGGAGCAGAACAGACTCTCCTCCACAAACACCATTTCCATGGATACAATGCGACACAGAGATAAGAGTTTGCTTCTTCCACTTACAGATGTATGGAATTACTGTGTTGCTTGTAGAAGCCAGTATGAGCTCTTGCCTCTGGAAAGAAACACTGGAGAGGCAGCCCGAGTGTCCTCAGCCCTCTCTGCTGCAGCAGAAGCACTGTTTCATAGACATGAGTGCAGATCTAGCTGGAGCAGAATGTCAGATCAACCCAAAGGAAGAACAGCCTCCTCTCAGAGCTGAGAATGCCCTAGCACTAAGACTGTCCTCTGCAATGTATCTACTACAACAAATGGGAATGGTTTGTCTCAGGGTCCCTAGGCACCTTGATAATACAAGAGAGAAATTATAATTGCGTTTTGCAGCGTGTAAGATCTGTGACATTCAGCTGCAGCAGCCTTCATCACTTCTGAAAATTCAAACTGTTTTTTGCTCTTACAGGCAGACCCCAACTGCATGAGAAGTATTTCCTTCAACATGATCAAAAGGCCCGAGATCTCTCACTTCATTAGCAGTTTTAGAGGAATCTTTTCATAATTTTCTATGAATACGTATGAACATTTCCAACCCGGGGCTTATCAGAGGAGTGGGTCTTGGCATTTGGGAAAGATTTGAGCCTAACTCACTTGATTATGTTTTTCCCCACTATTCAGACTGATGACATTTAAGTGTAAAAAGAGGCTTTGCAGCTGGTGTAGCTGTCCTTTCTATTGTTGTCAAGGAGACCTTGCAGGCAGTGGCAAATCTGCCATCCCATGAAGTGAAAAAGATACTGATCATCCTTATCCAGCCTGAACATCTTGGCAGGACCAGGAATATATTTCTAGGTCATTCAGTCCCAATGCAAAGCTTCCAATGACCAAAGAGGGTAGGAGGAAGGGAAGAAAAGGAACCCAAACTAAGTTTTAAAGTTAGTTTCACTCACATGCTGTTTCCAACCTGATTTCTAACTTTTAAACCAATCGCCACTATTTGCCAGACCATTAAAAAAAAAACCTGTTGAAAATGGAGAGGGTGGTTTATACCATCCACCAGCCAATAGCAGAACAGCGGTGGCTGGAAAGGTATGAAATGTATAGCCTGTGCTGATAGAACATGGGCTTGCAGGATTTACATGCACTCAGGGGCCACTTACAGGACTGTTTCACGCTTGTGTGGCCAGACATGTGAACGTCACAGGGTAGTTTTTCTTTGCAAGGGTGGAAGGAGGTAATAATTCCCACATTTTTCTCGCAGCGTCAGAGGGAAGGTAGCTTGAAGAGCAGGAAGGCTGAGGATTGGGACCGCTAGCTTCTCTAAGGTGACATTAAAAGATTCTTTAACTCCAGACGCTTTGTATTACTAAGCTCCTTAAAGATTTATGACCTTTATGACGATCATTTTCCCTTGTGAAATTTCCCTTCTGCTTAAGTATTTACAGGAAGAAAAACTTTTCCTCCCCCCCCCCCCCCTCAAGTC